>JADHKS010000006.1:0-58197 GCA_019925295.1 Sporothrix pseudoabietina | reverse complement strand
AAAAGAGCAAGACATAAAAATCGTCCCACTTGCAATGCGAAGCAACAATGTCACCTTGAAGGACTTCAACCCTGGCTCCACGCCTTTTTTTCTGGCCCGCCTGCCAGAAAGGAAGCGAGATAAAATTTCAGAGACACTCGAGCTGTCAGTCACTTTCCCACGCATCCCCCGATCGGAGGGCCGATTCGAATATGCGTGCCATGTTCGTTCTTGTTGGCCCGTGGGTTGCATTTATTGTCTTTTTGCTGTCGTCGTTACTCCGTACGTGCTTCATATCTCTTTCCTTTTTCTCCCCCTTTCTTTTTACGTCAGCATTTTCGTTTATCCCCAAATGCCGCCCGCCCCTTTTGCGGGATACGCGTCCAATGGCCACTCTTATTTCTTTTGGCAGTTGAGAAGAAGGAATCACAGAACACGACAGGAAACGCTCAGTTCACAAGTTTGCCCGTTCCCCCTGATCGTCCCCTGTTTCCCCAGTAATTGTACTGTGTAATACGTCGTTGACAATGCCGCATTGTTCCTCGGCCACTTCTTCCTTTTGTTCACTCTGGTTTTCCGGGTTTCTTGGGACGCTCTGCGAGGTACGTTGCACTGTGCCAAAGGTCTTTTCTTTTGGAATCAGGGCCATTTGCTGCGTCCTTGCAACTGGTACAGGGCGCAGCACGTGTTCTGTAACAGACGCAATACGACGTGCGAAGAAGGGCCGAGAGAGAGACAGAGACTTTGCCATAAATTAAAATGTTCGAGATAAAATCAAATCGCGAACGACCGTTTTCTTCAGCAGCGTTTCTATCAGCCGTCAGAAAACGCCTCTGATGCCCGCCAACGCCAACGCTAGAAGGTTTTATGCAGGTCGACCAAAGCGGCCTATGCCGTGGACCGTCTTTAGCATGAAGCCAAAGTTGGAAAGGACTACTTACGCCGTCTTTTAACATCTCACTTGATGATGGCGGTTCTTTCCAGCGGGACGAAACCCAGCAGGGCAACGACTTGCGACTGGTCCGTCAGTGACAATTTTGGGACCCGCTTAGAGCCTGAAAAGGTGAAAGCGTTGGCGTTGACGACAAAATTGTGAAATTGTGCCACTCAACTATGCCAGACGGAGAGCAGTACGTTCGTAGCTTGGCGGTTTTGCCGTTTGGCCGTTGAAGACAATTGTTAATATTGCTGTAACCGTTTCCAGCCAGCACGAGATTTGTCACTTTATCAGTTTATTGATATTTTGCTATCAAGATATATTGTCTTGTTATCCTTTGCTTTTTTTTGTCTGATTTCCTTTGATTCTCACTCAATCTTGCTCACTCATTTTCCCGGCTGAACACATCCGCCAAATAGACTTCTCGCTTCTCAATAGCTTCGTCTCTCCAAGCTCAGGGCTGTTTTAAAGGATGCCCTAGGTTCTAAGCTCTATTTCATAGACATTTCCACCCAGCCCATGGACTAGGTCTACAACTAACTACTCGAGCTATTTGAGCTCTTCGCAGCGCACAACTCCGCGAAACGTCGGGCAAAAGAATAAACGCAAAGCCGTTTAAGTCTAAGAATAGGGGGAAACGGGCCATAAATAGGGACATCGAGCACAAAATAGAGCACAACTGCTGTGTAAACGGGGCACAAAATGGGGCATAATTACGGAGTACGGGGCATTCGTCAGTAGCACGGAGCAGGTCGGAAGCTGTTTATATGGTTGTTTTCCTTCTCAAACTGTCGTACGCAAAAAATAAATAGTGCATTGCGCGACCTCGTCTCGCTAAGAAACAAATGGAGCCAACTAGAGTCACTAGAGTCGCCGGAGTCGCTAGGAAGACAAGAGCACGTTCCTCGAGAAATCCTTTTCTCCCGATTGGACTCCTCTCTTCCTTGGTGGCCTTTTTGGTTTATTTTTCTACTCCGTACTGTGTAAGCTTATTAGAGGATCAAGGATCAAGGGTCGTTTGGTGTCGGCCGAGTACGAAATAGAAGAGCAAAGTGTAAAAATAGAGAGTAAAAGGAACGAAGGAAGCGCACCATGGCTTTTTTCGACAAGGGCGGTACGGAGTATACTTGGAAATTGGGTAAACCAACCCGATACGAAAAGGCGCACAGTGACTATCAACCAGTCTCGCGAAGGACTCAAAACGGTGGCGGTGATGGTGGTGCTGTTTTTTTTCTTTTTTTAAACAACGAGTGCATCAAACCCATAAGTCAAAACAGCCTCGGCAAGATTATGATAACAAAGAAATGCAAAGTCAACGAGAAAGGACGGCCAGGGACCGAAAAGGCGTGGCAAGGTAAGCTCTCAACATTCACAGCAATACGAATAAATTCGGAGAGAAATACGAGGCATTGATCAAGAAGAACAACAAAGTCGATCGCCACCGCTGAATCGTCGGCCTTCCATTGCCCGCCCGGCTCGTGGTCGACACCGGGATTCCTGTTTACAGAATGCATCCCCCTGTGAAGAATGGGATACACAGTCGAGACAGCATACGGAGTAGATGCCCTGGAATAAATATAGATGCCGCTCATTACCATCTTCTGTCGTGATTTGGTGCTTTTGTGCCCACTTTGGGTGTTGCGGGTGGTGTACCTCATTTTGTTGTGGATTATTTTTCTCGGCCATGCCATGTGGTAACTGAAAATAAGTGAGAAACACATGGCACATGGCGAGCATGGGTAGCAAAGTGCCTCGAAGGAAGGGGCGTGAGAAGCCTCTTTTTATTTCTTTCTTATTTCTGTTTTGGTGTACGATATATCTTCATGCTGATCGGTTGGTTGTTGGGGGGCAGGGAAAAGAGAAGGAATTATCACACCCAATACCATCACATCACTCAATAGCAGAACCAGAACCCTGGTGCTGGGCCCTGCTGGTGATCTCTGTTCGCCATCGCATCCAGTCTTCCTCGCTGAAGACATTCTGTGCGCGGTAGTCAATAACCGCACATTGCGTTTTGATTCCGCTACTCCGCTCTCCACACCCATTTTTCTGCAACTTCCTTGATACCGTCGTAGATTCTCGGTATTCTGTGATTCTCCGTTGGGTTGTGCGAGGTTCCTCCCATCTGCAAGGTGTGTATCTGTGTGGCCGGGCTTGCATCTCTAGGGGCCGCCTGCCGTGACATTGCTTTTCATATCCTCTTCTGTTGCTTCAACGGGAGCTTCAGTATTTTTTTTGTTTTGCCTCGTTTCGGCAGTATCACGGAGTCCACCATAATTGATCCTGTACGAAGTACGACGTAAGCCACTACAATTAGAAAAGTGTACGGCCTGTCTGCCCTGAAAGACAGACACAAATTGGAAAAACTGGATTCTGCAAGGGTCTTTTTTCGACGCCACCCATCTTAACTTGCTTCCAATGCTACTCTGTGCGCAAGAGAGATCTCCACACAATACGACGTACAGCAAAAGAGGGTCGAGAGGGGACAATGGAGTCGAAAATTGGGTCGAAAATGGAGTTGGAGAGAGCCAAGACGTAAGACCCCTTTCAGTGTTGTATCGCTTATCTGGCTTTTCTGTCTCTTTTCGCCGTTGTCGTCCGTTTTCACCGAGGCCGCCCTTCCCTTTTGCCTGCTTTGCGGTCCAGTGTCGCATCGTGCCTGACTGAAAAGTGGACGAGGTGGACTCCGCCCCGACACCAGCAGGAGAAGATACGGAGAAAAAGAGGGCTCTTGGTAACGAGATGAACTCCTGCAGGCACGGAGATGAACGGCTGCGACGCCGATAGAGTGCGGCAGCAGCAACAGATGGACCGTAAAAAGCTGCCAACATCGGATAAAACGGGCGGAAATCGGCATGGACGGCGAGTGTCGTCTCGTCAGTTGCCGTTTCGAAACGGACAGCAACGTTTTCACTTACA
The DNA here is from genome assembly GCA_019925295.1 of Sporothrix pseudoabietina. NCBI lineage: Eukaryota > Fungi > Ascomycota > Sordariomycetes > Ophiostomatales > Ophiostomataceae > Sporothrix > Sporothrix pseudoabietina. The sequence goes on along the minus strand of JADHKS010000006.1, from coordinate 54,362 downwards.
CGGCTTGTCACGTGGTATCACCACTTCACTGAAACTTCACTTTAGTGTTGACAACAGACATTCCGATGGAAAGCAAGGTGCTCTTAATTAACCCACATTTCGTCTCGATTTATTACAAAGACTTTGGTGTTTTTTGTGTGCTTATTATGCCGTCCTTTTTATGTTTTCTGTGTTTTCTGTGCTTTATTTTTCTCCGTTTTTACTTTATATTCATTAGTTATTCTACGAACGGACAAAACAAATCAAAATCAACATAAAAGCAGCACAACATTAATGTTTTTATATAACCGTGAACTAAGATGTAGTCTGACCATTGATGGCACGACAAAAGGAACACCTAATTACATATCAAAGTAAATAGACGTATATAAAAGGACAGACAAAGCTCCATAAGAAATGCTTCAGACAGGTATTACTTCTCCCCATGACTCCTTCATTTTTATATCACTTCCCGCCCGCAGAGTCCTCCTACGGGTGGTAGTATGTTTGATGGACATTTCCTGGTCCCTGTGGCCGTTCCTGCACGTTCAGCACCTCAGCACTAAGTTCTTGTGCCCGTGCCAATGGTGAACTGCCGGCACTGCCCGTTGCCCGGCGCCGACGGTCACCAAGACGTGATGTTCCTGGTGTTCCCGGTGTTCCCGGAGGTGCGATGCCACCACCGCTCATGTTGCTACCCACACTCCTCCGAGGCGGTGGCATCTGCACTTCACTGACTTGTGCGGTCCATACACGCCATCCACTGCCTTGGTCACTCGGTGATTTACCGACGACCTGTGGTTGCCCTGCATCGTATGTGCCGCTGCTGCCCGTACCCGTGCCCGACCCCGTCCCGGTGCCTGTTCCCGTGTTTGACCCGGAGTCCAGTGCAGATCCAACGGGTGTCAGGTGCATGTATCCACTGCCACTCGATGCAGCCAGCTCGACCGGTGGACGAGAATATCCTCCTCCCGGTGCGCCGCCTGGGTAGTTGGGATGGCTTGGATCGTAGGGTCCCGGCGGTGCGGCGTATGGGCTTGTCGGCGGATATGGCGAGTAAGGTGAGCCGTGCTGCGGGGACCAGCCGCCGGGAGGTGTGGGAGCGTCAGTGTATCGGCCGTGGAGGGCGGGCGGGTGCATCATCATGACGGCACCGGGTGGACCGGCAGCGCCATAGTAAGGGTCGTGGTTGGGATACCCGGGAGGACCGTTGAATGGCCGGCGACGGCCAAACCAGCCCTGTCGCCCGGCGCCGTTGTTGTTGTTGTTGTTGTTGTTGTTGCTGTTGTTGCCGCCATTGGGTGGGACGCCGCCGCCAAGACGCCGCTCGCGGTATCGTCGCAGACATGTCCAGCAGCCTGCGACGAACAGGATCACAGCAACTACACCGCCAACGGCAATGCCAGCAATGGCACCAGTGGCCAAGTGGCTGTCACCAGACGACGTGCTCCCGTTGGTAGTGGCAGCTCCCACTGACCGCGTCGGCGTTCTTGCAGCAATCGATGCCGTTCGTGTCATGAGCACTTTCAGGTCGGGGCTGTCCCAGCCAGCTGACGGTGCCGTTTTTGTCGCGCCACCGGACGGCCCGCCGCCAACGGCACTGACAATCGCGTCGGGAACCAAGTATGCCGTCTCATTGGGCGCGTACAGCTGCCACAGGGCCTTGTTGGCGGCAAAAGCTTCGGTGAGGTCGGCATTGTGGGTGCCCCACTGCTGAGGCACATCGCAGTCGTCTGATAATGGAAATGTGCCGCCGATAATCAACATCTGGGCGCCGGAGACGACATTGCAGGTAAGGCTGTGGTGAGGATATCCGCCGGTGACATTGCCGTCGGTCGGGTAGAGCTTGAGCCAGGTGAACGTCGGGATGGACAAGACGTACATGTCGTCGTAGCCGGCGGTGTTGGGTGGCATCGAGGCGCCTCCATAAAGGTAGCTGTAAAAGAGTGAGAGAGTGAGTGAAATGAACGGTATTGTACAACTGGAGAGCAAGCAATGCAAGTGGATGCAGAAGCAAGAACAATATCAGGTGTATTTTAGTCTTATTTTAGTCCGTGAAAGCAAACTTACATGTTGTAGCTCGACTGGTCTTCAGCCCAGGTGACGCCCGCACAAAATCGACGGCGGTCCCCGGGAATGGTGCCCGTGGCGTGCTGGGTATACCACTTGCTGCTCAGCACATCGTAAAGAAAAATCGTGTCGAGGCCCTGGCCCACGACGGTTCCGTTGCCATATGGATCTGTGATGCCGCCCAGATAAACGAGCATACCGCCGTCGCCTGCGGGGATAAAGACCATGGCACCTTCAGCCCGGCGCACAGTATCCGGCCCCGTATTGTTCGTCCAGCTGTTGGTGTCCATGTCGAATTTGACGAGCCCCGTCGTCGCAATCGGCGTGTTGCCCCAGCCGCTGACCGAGTTGTTGGACAGCCAGCCGCCATAGTAGTAACCCTCGCCGCGCTCCGAGACGGCTGTCCCTGCACCATACGACACGGGCGCGATGCTGGCCTGCTGTGGCACGCCAAACGATACCCAAAAGTTGTTGATAATATCGTAGGCGTACATCAGGAAACGGGATGGCGGTGGCTGCTGGTAGTATTCTCCGCCAAATAGATATAGATACTTGTTGACATCGTCGCCCCAGAGGTAGCCGCCGCTGACGTCGGGGATACTGCTGTTCTTTGATAAGTTGGCGTAAAGTTGGGGCATGCCAACGTCGGCAGCATCGTGGCCCAGATCCTGGTAGAGCAGCCATGTGTTGGAGTAGTTGCCCGGGTATGCCGACAGGGGGTTCCAGTTGACAAGGCCGCCGTCAATGTAGAGGCGTCGATCGACCACGGCCGACTGGTGTCCGAAGCGTCGGCAAAAGTTGTTTACTGGCGAGGGAAAGGGTTAGCATTATTGACTCTCGTTTTTACAGACATTCTTTTTTTCAGTTTCTTTGCGGCCTACTTGGATCCTGTTGGCCGACGACGGCCGATGTGAAGAAAAGGAGGCCGATCATGGTGTTGAAGAGGCCATTTTGTCGAGATACTGATGTACGGGATAGCGATGCCAGAGACGACTTGGTATTTGATGTGTGGACCGCCATTGTGAAAAGTTTGATATCGACGCTGGCTCCTGGGAGAAAGTATGTGTGTAGTTGTTTGCCTTTCCTCGGCTGCATATGCAGCAAAAGACGGAAGGATGGCCGCCTCGCCCGTGACTTTCGAAGCAGTTGACTATGCAATAGACAGAGATCGGTCAAGGCATGCTCGAGAGGTGTGTTGATGATTGCGGCAGTTTTATTTGACGGACTTCCGTTGATTAGGCCGTTGAATACCGTTGAATACCGTTGAATATTGGACGTCGATGGTCTGGCTGAAAACGAGTGATGCAGACTGATAGTGACAAGAGACAGGATGCAGAGCAGAGGCGAGGGATGAAATTCAGAGATGTGATGGAAGGGGGGCGTGGAGGAATGGAAAATGAGTAGAATTGGTAGAGACTGGGCACTGGACACTGAACACTGAACACTGAACACTGAACACTGAACACGAACCCTGTGCTATGGCTTTGACACAGTGGTAAAAAAACGAGATGTTGTGTGACGGTGAGGGAGAGAAGGGGAGAAGGGTGAAGACACAGATTAGGCAGACAGGCAGACAGGCAGACAAGAAGTCAAAGGAGGTCAGCGTGAGAGGGTAATATCCCGAACAGGTGCGGCCTGAAGCTTTCAATATGTTATGTGTGTGATGGAGAACGGGCCAGAACCCCAATCTCAGGAGCAGGCGGCCTCGACAAAGCTGGAGTAGGGCTGAGGAGGAGGAGGTGAGAGAGACGGGGATGGTAAGAGTTGGGGAAGGAAGAGTTCAGGATGACTACAAGACAAGAGAGACGAGAACCAGGAATAGGATGATCAAGAGACGTGAGACGAGAGGTGTGATGAGAGGTGAGGAAGGTAAAAATGTAAGAGGGAACTCCTCGTACTGTGTAAGAAGGCAATATGAAGATGCAACGACAAGGGAAACAAAAGATGAGAGATGGGGGAGGGGAAAAGAGAGAATGAGGGACGACGGAGAGAGAAGCCCAACACTGGCAACGAGCACCGACAGACGTAAGCTTGGTCTGCGGCTGAAGAAAAAGAGGCGTCAGAAGCGCTCGGGTCGGGTCCGCTTGTTTTCCTGTATCCTCTTTGCTTTCTCACTCTCTTCTGTCTGTTTTTCTTTTGTGGCTTTACGGACGTACATGTGCACGAAATTTATTGAGCAAGAGTCCATGCAACTCGGCGAGGTTAGAGATGCGTGTAGTAGTCTGTGTGGGAAAGAGAGAATAAAGACAGGAAGAAGAACGGCAGGAAAATGAGTACTGAATACACAAAGTGCACAAGTCAAAAGAAGCTTAGATCAGAGAGCCACAATGAGACAGAGGGAAAGGCACAAGGCGAAGCCGGCTCGGTTGCCTGCAGCATCCAATGGAGCAGAGATGGGAGAAGAAAGCTGGCTGGGTGAGGAGAAAAAGAGACAGGCGAGGCAGAACAGAGAAGGGAGAAGAGAGAAGTGAAAAGAAGATAAAGCAAGGTCACACTCGACAGCCACTGCCCTCCTGTTAGTGTGGAATGCCGGTAACCGCACGTTCACAAAAAATAACAAGCCCAGACTCTCTGCCACATGGTTAGTTGATGGGGACGAGAAAGACGAGGGGGGAAAGAGAGAAAACAAGGAGGCGGTGGGACAGGGACGCGATAACAACGATGACCAACGCGGCCAGTGCGGTTCATTTGGTGTCTTGTGGTTTTTCTTTTCTTTATTCATTGCTTTCTCTCCCCCCTCCCCCCTCCCAACATCTCTCCCGTCTTTCTCCTCACAAAGTGTCTCCCCTCGCCTCTGCTGACGAGCTGACGGTCGTTTGTCGCGGAATCATGGCCAGGTGGCTTGGCAAGGAAAAAATTTCCAGGGAAAACAGACACAATGGACAACAAACAGAGTCTCACCATACCCGGCTCTGTCTTGTCTGTCGGGATGTCTCCTGTTGGGATTCTGTCTGTCTTATTAACTCTCGCCTGCTCCTTCCTCCAGTGGCTGGAGACCAGGCGAAAGAGAAGCACTGCCTCGGAAACCAATGCAAACATTCGGAGTGGCTTTGCCATCAGAGTGAACTGAGGAAACGAGAACTTCAAGAAAAAAAGACACCACAGTCCTGCCCTCCCACTTCCGGTCCAATGGGGGGTCTTTACGACAGGCTATGCAAATACAGGCCCATTACCGTGGGCCAACCACACACATGTATCTCTTTTTGTTCTTCAGAATACCACCGTGAGCGAGACGTCAGAAGTACCTTGCCAAGTACTCCGTAAAATGACAGAGAAGAAAATGAAAACTTCAAACAAACTGGCAGTTCAGCCCCCGCCCACATCCCCTGCGGGATATTGCCTGTTTGGGACACACTGACAGACAGCGAGTTGGTAGTAACAACGAAGATAGGGTGGAGAAGTGAGAAGGCGGGAAGAATTGGTAAAGCAAAAGCACAAAAGTGCAAAAACTGATGCAAGATGCTCGCAGGAGATGCAGAGAAGAGGGGAAATATGGTGTGAAAAGGAAAGAAGAAGAAGAGAATAAAGTGAAAAAGAAAGCCTCGTAATCACATCATACGTTTTTATCACACAGCAGGATGGCAGAAGTGACAAGAAGAAAAGAAGAACAGAACCCAACAGACACCAGCGTACAACGTGCCAGGAAACGAGACAACATTTTCTGAAGAAGCAAGCAGAGAACTACCCAAAAGCGACCCCAAAGTAACAAATACCAGGATGCTCGACCAAAATACTCCATCTACCGGGAGACCCTGCTGTGCGTAGGATGCCTGTATCGCTCCCGAGACAGAAGCGCAAAAATCAAGCAGCAATGGTAGAAGAGAATGTTGCCCGCCGCTCTTTATGCCTGCGGTCGTTCAATTTAACCGCAATTCTCACGTTCGTTCCTTCCTTACTGTCTTGTTTGCTCCTTCCTTCTCACGCTGCCCACCCCCCCCACTGAATAAAGTGCCCATAGGGCTATTAGCGCCCGCTCTGGCTCCCGTTCAGGGTCTGTAAACAAAAGTGGAGCGCCATCAACGACCACCATCAACAACCACCAACGACAGACAACAGACAACGGCCTTTTTTCTCTCTCGCCTCCCCCCTCTTTACTTTTTTCCTGCACTTTACCACTGTCAGAGAGTGATAGAACAGGTGACCATGCAGACAGTACGTCGTACATTGCAGTGAGGAGCAGGGATTTCGACAGGTGAGAAGCGGAGGTGGAGTTGAGGTCTACCCACTTCTCTTCTCTCCCTCTTCTCTTCCTCTTCTCATTCTACCGTTCGTTCTATCTCTCTCAGTTTACGGAGTACTTTCTCGTCTTCATCTTGTCCGCATCTCGTATTTGCACGTTCTGTGCGTATGCCAAGAGTGTATAACACCGGAGTCAGTGCCAGAAAGGGAGAATTAGGGGAGGACAGGCCTAAAAGGCTCAGAAAAGTCGAGTAGAGTCCAGAACGAAATGCACATCATTTCCGCCGTCCCTCGCCGTCTATCAGAGGTCGCACAGCAGGTGTAAACAGTATTACAGGCACTCATTTCTGAAGAAAGTCGGGCAAGAGCTCGAACAAAGTTAAAAAGATGTCAGACAAGACACAAGGTACAGCATTGCTTATTTCGTCGTCGTATGCAGGAGATTGCCTCTTCTTTTTCTCTTGGCCTTTTTCGCTCTCTGTTTTCTGAGCCTCGTACTGTCGCCAACCGTATGGCTGTATTGACCGGGTACAAAAATGAGTCCAAAGACAAGCAAAAAAAAAAAAAGGCCATCCTCCCGAATGCCTTGTCGTAGAACCAAGACGTGGAAGAAGAGAGAAGAAAAGAAGGAAAGAAGAAAAGAGAAAAGAAAGAAAGGGAAAGGCTTGGTGGGAAGGTAGAAGATCAACCGCCGTCAACAGTCATCTTGCGTGAGATGGAGAAGGCGCTTCTTCGGGGGAGTGGCGACTCAATCAAGGTCAGAATTGAAGGGGATTGAAAGGTGTAGAACGGCAAATCTTTGCCTGATCGAGATGCGCGAAAGATGCGGGTAAGAAAAACGAGAACGGCAGACAGAAATACGAAACGATACAACAAAACAACAAAACCACGACGGGGAGACCGGCAGATACAAAAGAACGCGCCACGCCCTCCCATTCGACGTTTGACATCCAGTGTCTGCAGATTTTGCACATGCTAATTGGGAATGCTACCATTACGAGATGATGTGCATCGATCGCTGACTCGAATATTTTTTTTCTTCCCTTCTCTTGTTTTTCGTTCTTTAATACATTTACGAGATGAAGACTTGATTCTTTTGTTTGGCTTGTCTGTAAATTCTACATGTTTGTATATTCAGGAGTATCCATCTACTCGTGCCCTTTACGAGCCCACAGTCACAGTGGCACCGCTCTCACCAGAATCTCCCTGGCATTTCTGACTGTTTCTTGCGCTGTCTAACCGGGGCTGGAGAAGCGCATTGATCGCCTGGACGGCCTCCTCGGCCGACGGCTGGGAAAACGCTGCGACGACGCCAGCCTTGAAGGCGTCGTCGACCGTCAAACTGGGTTCAGAATGCGGCCCCTTTGACGTGGATCGCAGTGTAGGGAAGAGTGTGGGCGGCTGTCGCTGCACCGTCCACTTTGCCTCATAGTCGACAATCGTCTGCAAGTCCCACACGCTGCTGTTCGCCGACGATTTGTCGAGGCCAGTGGTGGCCGTAGGGAACGGAGAGCTGGCTGCTGGTGTCGACTCCGACGGTTGTGTGTGTGCTTGGGAGTCGAGGTACGTCGCGTAGCGTATGGTGGCAGTGATTAGGGGTTCCGGCCTTGCGGCAATGGCCTTCTTGTCCGTAATCTCCCACAGCGTGCGCACAGCGCCGAGTTCGGCCAGGGCGTCTGTATACAGGTTCTCATACGGAGTGTGGGGCGGCAGATGTTGAAGCAGAGCGCGGAAAGATACCTCGGGGCCCGCGTCGGGTGCTGGCCGCAGCAATTGAGCGCCCGTAACCAGAGAAAACAGCTCGGCCCGTGCACCGTCCAGAGCTCCAGGCTCGCGGCACATCCGGTTCAACACCACCTTGAGCGCCTGGGCGGCAGCCGGGGCGTTGGCAGCTTTGGCAGCTGGACCTGCGTGAAAACCAAGAAGTAGTTTGCAATCCGTGCCCGACCCCTGGCCGAGGCCGACCTGCAAGAAGCGCCGCATGGCCGTTATCTTGTTAGTCAGGGCTGCCGTCCACATCCCCAGAGCCCACAGGGGTGCTGTTTCCCTCCGGACCGCTTCTTTACCATCCACAGCGAGTGCGTGGCTCCAGTTGAGCAGCATGGCCGTCACATCGCGTTCTTCTGTGCATTCGGCTTCGCCCTTCCGCAAGCATCTTTTCCAATCATCTGTCACAATAAAACCGGCCAGTTTCATCGCCAGCATCAAGCTGCACTTTTGAACAGCTATCCGCCCTTCTGCTGTCTGGACACCCAAAGACACAACCCGCCGCACCTCCATGGGTGTCCGGGCTTTTTGCAAAATTCTCGAAAAAATCTTGAACGAATTGTTCTTCGCCGACAGCTCGCGCGCCACCACTGCTCGGTTGAAGAGCAAAAGGGACTTTTGGGGCGTCTTGGCCAGCCGCGACGAAAGGCCATTGTGGTGCAAAACGTTGCCGTGGCCCGGCTCCCTTATCTCCAGCACGGCCGCCCACACGTCCCTGTCCAGCGCCTGCCACGGCAATCGGTCGTTCTTCATGACACTCATGCGCAGCTTTGCAGCCTGGATCTGCTCCTGGGTCTTAACGAGCCGGTCGGAGAGGTTGTCGATGGACGAGTGCGCTTTGGACCACTTTTGCTTCTCGTGGAAACCGTCGACCTTTTCGTCGTAGGGGCGGACATTGGGATGGTCAATGGCGTCGAGATCAATGACGGACGTCGGCAGCTCGAAGAGAGGCGTGTCCGGGCGCATCTGCCACTCAGGCCGTTGGACTCGAGGCGAGACACTGGGAGCAGGTTTGGGGATAATGGTGCCAGGCGCCGCGCGGGGGGATTTTGCGGCAGGAGTCGTTGAGAGGCGTCTCGATTCCGGCGGCCGTATGTGAGTATATGTGCAAGGTGTCGATGCTGTCGTCGTCGTCGTCGTCGTCGTCGTCGTCGTCGTCGTCAAGTCTGGCCGTTGACTTGTTTGGCTCAGGAGAGGCCGAAGAGGCCGAAATGGCCGAGGAGGCCGGAGAGACTGCATCTCGTCGGTCGGTGTGTCGCTGTGTAGAAGGAAACAGAAGAACAACAAGAGTGGTCAATCCCGTCGGCCGCTATGGAAAGGCCATGATTCGAAAAGCAGTGTCCTATGTTTCCCCTGTCCAAGAAGGACAATCCAAGAAGGACAATCCGGGGTAGTTCTGGGCCCTGAGCCGCCGAGGCCGCTAAACAAGTGCTCAAGCTGGCAGTAGCGTGCGTTTTTCTGCCGCTGTCCGAAGGCGGTGAGCACTGTAAAGAGAAAGAGAGAGAAAGAGTTAGAGAGAGGGCAAAATACGCGGTCGCGTTGACGGTCACGTGCAGGACCCACACATCGTGTCGCAGCGCCTTCTCATCATAGCCTTTCAGCCTTCAACTTTCATCTCATCAACACTCGCACCAACACACAACCACACAACACAACACCACACACAATGCCCCCGCGAAAAAGAGCAACCCGGGCCTCCAAGAAGGCTGAGGCGGCCGCTGAGGATCCTGCTTCCGACCCTGCACCGACACAACCCGAAGTGGAAGAGACTGAGGAAGAACCAGCACCAAAGCCCAAGGCAACAAGAGCTTCAAAGAGAGGAGCAGCCAAGGCAAATAAACCTGAACCAGAACCTGAAGTCGAGGTCGCGGCCGAGGCCGAGCCTGAACCAGAAGCTGAGCCAGAAGCAGAAGCCGAGGTCACACAACAAGAGGCCGAACCGATGGAGGTAGAGCCGGAAGAGAAGAAAGAGGAAAAGCCAGAGGAAAAGTCAGAGGAGAAGCCAAGGGAAACACTTGAAGAGGTTGTTGAGAAGGCCGTTGAAAAGCCCGCAAAGAAGTCTGCAGAGGAAGAGCCACAACTACCGACAAAAGCACCGGCTGGCGCCCCTCCTGCACCAACAACCACCTCTGCCGCCGACCGCATGGCCCGCTTCAAAGCTCTCCAGGCGCGCGCCAAGTCGTCCTCCGACCAGAACCTTAAAGCCGCTGCCGCCGAGACCCAGCGCCTGTCGACCGACGCATCCCAGCTCACCGCTCTGCGCCGCAAGGTCGCCGTCACCTCGCACAAGATTTTGAAGGCTGAAGTGGAGGATGCCGGCGGCGATTTCGAGCGCAAACGCGCCTGGGACTGGACGGCCGAAGAGAGCGAGCGCTGGGACAAGCGTATGAAGAAGCGTGCTGCGCACCGCGACAACGCCGCCTTCCAGGACTACACACAAGAGGCGGGCAAAGTATACAAGAAGCAGATCCGCAATGCAGCTAGCCTCGCCGCGCCCGACTTGGACCAGTACGCGCGCGATAAGCTGGCGGCTGTCGAAAAGGCCGCTGCGGCGGGCACGCTCGAGATTGTGGAGACGGAAGACGGCGAGCTGATTGCGGTGGACAAGGACGGCTCTTTCTTTTCGACAGCCGAGTCGACGTCGTTTGCGGACAACCGCCCGTCGAAAGAAGCCATTGACCGGCTGGTCAACGACCAGAAGAAGGCGGACGAGGCGGCGTTGCGCAAACGGCGCGAGCGGCTGGCAAAGAACGGCGAGGACGCAGACGTCACGTACATCAACGAGAAGAACAAGCACTTCAACCAGAAGCTGGCGCGCTTCTACGACAAGTACACGACAGAGATTCGCGAGAGTTTCGAGCGCGGCACGATGATTTAGAGGGGAAGACGGGGGGGTTGTACAAAACCAAAACAATATCAATGGAGGCGGCGTTATGGACGGGAGATTCTACAGTTGGATTTGCATAAGCATGTTATTCTTCATTTCTTGTTTCGCTTCTTGTTTCTTTTCTTGTTTCGCTTCATGTTTTCTTGTTTTCTTGCTTGATTAAATCATGGGTGGAACTGGTTCTATGACTTGGACAATTTGTCCTATTAAACTATGATACACAACGCTTATGCTAATAATACATTTTGACAACCCACCTCTCCCTTTTCCCTCTTTGAAATATCCCCCAGTTTCTCACAACATCCCCTTCCGCCATGCCTTGCTGGCGAGCTCAACCAGCTGTGCCACCTCCAGCGCACCGCTCACAGACTCGTCGCCCAATGCCTCTACAACCGCCTCAGCCACCTCGTCTGCCTTGAGCGGCTTCGTGCCCATTGTGCCCAGCAGTCCTGTCAGCGCTCCGCCCGTAAACCGGTTGAGGGCTGTGCCAGCACCGGCCACAGCAGCCAGGGGGACCGTCAGTGGCCGCGCACCGGCATCGTACATAAACGGCGCCCGCACAAAAATAGGACGGCCCAGGGGATGGCTCGGGTCCCTGGATGCGGCTTCGAGCTGCTTCTCGGCGTCCCGCTTCGTGCTCAAGTACCGTGAGGGCAGACCAGGTGCGCCGCTCGCCGCCGAGATGTAGGCAAACGACTCGACGCCGCCCTCAGCAGCAGCTTGTGCAGCCAAAATCGCACTGTCCCGGTTCATTCGCTCGTACGTCAGACCGTCCTTTGCGAGAGTGCCCGGCGCAGCACCGCCCAACACCTTCTTGATGCCTGCCACGGGCGACTCCTGGCCCGACAGAATGCCCTTGTAGTCGGCCTCGAGCAATATGCCCAGGCTGTGCACCGCATAGTTGGCGCCCCGGAACAGTGGCGCATACGTTGCTGGCTGGAAGATGTCGGCGCGTTCCCAGGACACACGGCGGGCCCACGAGGGTGCTGTCCGCGCGTCTGTCACGCTCTCCCATTTCGGCTCGCCCGACCGGCTGATGGACGTCACATCCCAGCCGCGCTGCACGCCAAACTTGCAGATGCGCGAGCCGAGAAAACCGTTGCCGCCGCAGACGACGAGCCTCTTTGCTGCAGAGGCCATGTGTGTCGGTTGGGGTGGGTAGTTTTGGTGGTTTTTTCTTTCTTTTACTGCTCTGCTCGTGAAAAGATGTCTCGATTGACTTCTGTGCTCAATTTGGCTCAATTGCAAGTTGTTGTCCGGTTTTGTTGACTTTGTTTGGTAGTGGCATGAGCTGAGGTCATTGAAGCTAGGTCAGCTCATGCTAAGAAGAGCTGCACGTGACGCTGTCAAGCTGAGATAGGTGGATCTGTAAAAATAAAGTGGAGAATAAGCATCACCTATCCAATCACGTGTCAGCGTTGGGGGCAACGGCGAAATCGTTCTTTCGCGATGCGCGCCAACTCAACTCTGTCTTTGCATCGATTGCATTGCATCACGTTCATCACCAACCTCCGCGCCGCCATCGCTCTTGTCATCGCTCTTGTTATCGCATTCTACGCCTCTCGCACTGCACCTCACAGCTCACCACCAACCAACATGGCCCCTCCCAGCGGCGTCGGCAAGCGCGTCAAGGGCTGCCAGATCTTCCGCCCTTTTGTCTACGGCTCGACGTCGCGCCCATTCGACGACAAGACCAACCCCAAGCCGCCAGGCGTCCCCGACGACCACACACACTCCTGGACCGTCTTCGTCAAGGGCGTCGACGATACCGACATCTCCTACTGGTTGCGCCGTGTCCAGTTCAAGCTCCACGAGTCCATTCCCAATCCCGTCCGCAGTAAGTTCTTTTCTTTTTGTCCGGCCGTCGCTGCGCTCGTTTCTGATGTGCGATCGTCGGCACCTTTTTCTTTGTTCACATGCTGACACTGGCTTTAGTGATCGACGGCGAACCTGGAAAGCCCTTCATTGTCCAAGAAACCGGCTGGGGTGAATTCGAAATCACCCTCAAGCTCTACTACGTCTCCGAAAGCGGCGAAAAGCCCCAGACCTTGTATCACCACCTCCGCCTCCACCCCTACGGCCGCACCGACGAGGAACGCGAGGCTATGCGCGCCACGGGCCAAGTCACCGCCTGGACCTACGAAGAACAGCTTTTCAACGAGCCCTACGAGACCTTTTACGAGATCCTGACGACGGGCGCTTTGGCCCTTCCGAAAGGTGCAGCTGCTGGTGCATCGGGCAGCCCTGCACCCACATCGTCTGCGGCTGCGGCTGCGCTCGCTCCCATTGGCAAACGCAGCGAAGGCGGCGTGCTGGCGCGCAGTGCCATGGTGCCGCTGCTGTCGCGGCAGCCCGTGAGCCCGTTCAGTAAAGAAACAGAGCAGCTGGAGATCAAGAAGCTCAAAGATGCACAGGGCAGCGTGCAGATGATGACAGAAAAGCTGCTGGCCGAGCTGCGGGTCAAGGAACAGCGGCTGGCGGCGCTCAAGAAGGAGGCCACGGACGCCATGGTGGCGGGGTGAAGAAGCCAGAGTGAAATGAAGAATCAAAAGACAAACAAAAAGAAGACCGACGCCATCTCGACCGAGCCGACGACAAGAAGCCCAAGCGTGCCCTACCCATTCTCACTAGGCACTAAAGGCAGAGCCAAGAAGAGGGGCGAGGATTGGCGGATGACAGGCAGGCAAACACCTGTCCGCCTTTTTCCGTAAACTGGTGGCTATTGACCAGCAAGATCAGCCAGATGTTTGGGCTTATAAAGTATAAGCCTACCACGGCCATGGCTATGACGGTCTGAAGAAGTACATCGTCAGCAACGTGATACCTGGTTGGTAAATAGCCAACACGCCAAAAACAGCTCGGCAGAATACCAGGTAGCCTGGACCAACAAAGCAATGCGAGCCACTTAAATAGACGGACGATTACGACGATGTTCACACATTTATACCACGACTGTCTGAGTCAATAATTATGTGCCTCTTTCTACCTGAATGAAAGTGAATAGCGAGTGTATTATGGCAATTGTTAGGACGTTGAAAAATCTCTAGCTGTGCTGCATCGGCGGCCGATCTTATTGGCTAGGCTGCAATATAAACAATCTCATTTATCCAAAGTGCTACCCGGTAAAACTGCTCGAACGAGAAGCTGAAGTAACAGCTCGTCGATAGTCGATATGGGGATAAGCCGTATCGTGAAAGGGGAAAAAAAGAAGTTGTATACTAACATGGCTCGTGGAGAATGTGGTAGTAGTTATCTTTTCAGAAAAATTGCAATTTTTGATCCTATAATGACTATTTTCGTTATGAAGTACGTAAAAGAAGGTAAAAAAAATAGATGCAGGTCTCCCAAAAAGTCTAGACCACACATCCTGGTCTGGGACAAAAGGGAACTGCTGGAAGCGAGACGAGAGAACGCAAAATGTGTCCCAATAGAGACTTGCCAAGGAGCACCCAAGAGCAGCCGCACAAGTGCTGTCAATATTGTCGTCGTCACCCTTGCTGGGCAAAATTTGGAGAGGCTTTGCGAAAAATGCTTCCTGCTTGGTATATGCTATATTGTGTACAGTTGCTGTTTGCCCTTTGCTTTCTTTTGCTCTTTTGGCAACTGCCCAATGTGATGCCAAGTAAAGCGTTTTTTGTCGTCTCCCACACTCAAGAATTGCCGACAAATATATTGGACAGCGTGCAGGGCTCCTTGTCTCTTTCAGCCCTGTGCAAAGTGGTCGTGGTCACGGTTCAGCTTGTATCCAGGTACCGTGCCACAGTAACACAGTGGCGGAGTACAACGTCTCTTACTCCGTACACAAAATCGAATGGTCTATGCCAAGACCCAACATTCGAATGCCCTGACCGAGGAGTCTGTGTTGCGCTCGTCCAACAGCTTGGGATGTCTTTCCCTACGGAATACGGAGTAATACACAGTCTTTCTCTACACAGACTGAACTTTTCGTAATACTTCGTATATCAGACACCTTATTTTGAGTTCTCCCCTGTGGTGCAAAACGCCTCTTCCTCTTCTTCATCTCGTTGCTCTCCATCGCTTCTCTTATTTTTCGCGATTATTCCTGCGTCCCTGACTGCATTGAAATCGTACTACACCTGCAAGCCACAGAACTGTGGAAAAGCAGGACAAATACGAGGGCCAAAACAAAACAGAGATATTACTTTGTAGTATGTGGACGCTGGCCAAAGGGGCAACTGTTAATTCAGCCCTTTTCGGAGACCGTGCTGCAGGCGTGGGCTGTAGCGAGCAAACGCCCGCCCACCAGAGAGAAAAGAAAAAGCCCACAAAAGGCTCGGCCGCCTCAACAAATGCAGGCACCAGAAGAAATCCAGAAATCAAAACCGCCAAAAAATCCTGCAAGCCCGTCAGATTTTCTGTGGCTTGCAGCTGTAGATGAAGGAGGCTTTGGAGTGCTGCAGAGGCACACAATAAACGGTACGATGAACGTAAAATAGGGCAAGACGAGACCAGTTGACAGCAACGGCAGGCAGAAATAACGGCCACCACGATGCCAAATCTCCATATTCTGCTCGCTAGAGGGGCAGTGCCGCCAGAGTTTACAAAGAAGAGGATGATAGAAAGCTGTTAAATGCTCACCCAAGACAGAGCCGCGGCTGACGCATGTCCCCTGTACGAAGCACGGAGCAAGGCAATTATTTGTTAAGATAATCAGGATACCAAGGCGAATAAAAAAAAAAGCATCGTGCACAGTGCCATACATCGTAAAGTTGTGTGGCAAGGTGTTTGGAGATCGAGCGGCATCCCTTTCCTGGACTACGACGTATCTATCCTTTCATCAAGGCTTCCTTGCTTGCGTAGTGCAGACTTGCTCTTCGTCTTTCCCTTCATCTTTTCTTTTGCCTGCCAATATTTGCCTGACACAAAATACTTGGCCCCTTCTCGCGTGTTTCGTAGTGTCTTGTGGCGTCGTCACTTTGTCTTCATGTCTCAGATATTTCCCCTTCTCTTCCTCGGTGCTTTGGCTCCGGGGCTCTCCGCTGCCTCTGCCTATTTTTATTTTTTTGTTATTTTTGTCGTTTCTCTCTCCATTATTCTTCTGCTTGTTCTGGTTTTACCCTTTCGGCCATGAACTGACGTTGCCTTGCCCCAGACCCTTGCCTATTTAGGACACATGTTCTACCCAATATCGGCAATTATCTTTGTCAGAACTTTTCTCCTACTCCTACCCGGTTATCGGGCAAGAGAGAGAGGGAAGGATGGAACGGCATCGCGTGCAAAAACCTGCGCCTTCCACTTTGGTCTACTTTAGTGCACTGCGTCGTAAAGCACCCCAGTCCCTCCTTCCTCTGGAATGATACTGTGCACATCTTTCGATATGTTTGCATCGCACTTTCCGTCCTAGATTTTGTAGAATTTATGTACGAGAAAACTGCCATCCAGTCTGTCGCTGCCTTTTCCTGTTGGCTGCGCTTTTGTCGGCCTTTCCTTCCCAGGTTGCGTTGTATCGTGGTCTGCACCTCCTCCTGCTTTAAATTTTCCCTCCAGTGACTGCCCTGACTGGAGTGACTCTTGTTGACGACCGTAGCGGCAGCCAATAGGAGAAAACGAGCCCGTCCGAAAAAGGAAAGAACATGTGTTGTACCCCTGTCGCGCCTTCCACGCTTGCGTCGCCTTCCTTGCATCTATCAATTGCCCCTGGGCGGCTCCTTCCAGACTTGTCAACTAGAGGTTAGATCCCGTTGTAATCTCCACAATAATATGGAGTATGGGAAAATGGAATCGGCCTTTCCCCTCTTCGTTCTTTTTCTCTCTACGCATTACCCACGTCGTCCACTCTGTTCGCTCTTCGACTCTCCCTTCCCTCGTATTCCCTCACGGCGTCATTTCGATCCGGTTCTTCGTTCTCTTCGGCGGAAACGGCAGCGCGCCCATTCCTCACGCACAGCCCACGGCCATTTGCCGAATGCACCATGGCCTGCCATGATCAAGCCTCCAGCAGCATGCCTCAAGAGTTCTGTAGCACAGAATGCCAGACTATTCTGGCGGCTGTGACGAGGCCTCACATTCCAGAGGCACCCAACCACCCTCACCCCTTTCTTGGGCCACGAGGAACCCACGATATGCCCAGACAATGTGAGGAGCAAGGAGCAGGCGAGACTTCTTTAGCAGCAGAAACTCACGCTTTTCGACCCCTCGCGTGGCGTTGTAGAACTGCTAACGGTCGCCCTTGATGCCATGGCAGGATACAGAGGACAATGGACTTACTTCAAAAACCGAGACCAAGATACAGAAGACACAGACTCATGACGTCTCAAGGGCGACCGTGAATGCGCTACGCGAGGCCAGACCGTCGACTATCGGTTTTGTGCGGCGACATCGAGTGACGACAGCTGTCAAAATGCAGCCGCAACAATTGCCGCGCAACCATGACTGCCACGACCCATCCGAGTGCTGCCCGAATCAGTGACATCTTGCACCAAATGTCGACTGTTCTTCTACTTCAAATTACTCGGTATTTTTGAGGGTATCTTTGCAGTGGCCGGGCAAGGGATGAGGTCGCTTCTGGGCACGCACGCTTTGGGACCCTCTCCTCGGGAAATGAGACTATTGACGCGGCCGTCTGGTCTGGCCAACGGGAGAACAGCAAGTGCGCCACTCCTTTGCGACTCCTTTCCCAGCAGCGCCAGAAAATGCAGCAGAAAGCAACAGAAAGCAGAGAGAGAACTGTACCTGCAGGTGGGCCTACCCCCCTTTTTGACAGCAGCATACCCAAACAGGCAAGGCGCCAATGCAGGGGAGACAAGCGGGCGACCCGGACACTGACAGAACGGGAAAATAGGAAATGGTTGATGAGAAAAGACGAAAAGGAAGATGAAGGATGAAAAGCAGACGAAAGCCAAAGAAAGAGATGCGCAGAGATGACCTGGTCTGGCCTGCCAAGAATTTTGTTTGCCCAGTCTCAAGGTGTTCCAGGGGTGCCAGACCCGACGACCCGTCAACAAGGGCACTGTTCTTGCGATCGCCACGGTCTTATCCACCGCGGTCTCGCCCACTGCAAATCTTTTCCTCTCAGAGCTCAGGCGTGTTCAGACCTTCACTGCCCACGTTTTTTCGCCTTCCCCTCCATCCCGAGGAGCCCACAAGGGCCCAGACTCACAGACATGGCCCCATGCGCATCCCTGTCCTGAATCTGCAAAGGGCTGAGGTGCTTCGTCTCCGCATGGATAAATCGCATGGGAGAAATGACATTCTGTCGTTCGTTTTCTGCCCTCTCCGCTCTCCCAATTCGCATCTACGCGGTCTATTGATGACCGTGTCATTGGGTGGTATCATTGAAACCAAAAGAATACACTGATTTTTTATTTCCTTTTTGAACTGATTTTCTGACCTGTTCGCATTCCAGCAGCTGCATCCAAAAGAACACTAAAGATGACATCTTTGCGAAATTCGAGTGGCTTTGTGGCGCCTGCAAGGGCAACCACAGTGCTCTGTATTCACGCGGCCCCTAAAATCAGTAGAGGAGAGGATGCACAAACACACATCTCAGCACGAAATATGAAGACCGTCTCATCGCATCTTTCTCACTGCTGGTTTGTGCCTCCATTCTTCTGCTCCCGCTGTGGTTCCTGTGCCTGAGCGGCTTTGGCTCTGCCAGGCGAATCCTTCTAGGGGGTGCACTCCTGTGGCTTGTAAGTACTATTAAATGAGCGCCAAGATCACAGTGGGAAAGGCAAGGAAGAGGGGGCGAAGGAAGCCACCAAGGTGGCATCTCATTATCACGCTGCAGACACGCTGCAGATGGCCTCAAAACGCACCAAGAAGAAACCAAGAAGAAAAGATGCTTAAGCTACTCTGAATTTTGACGATTTCCGGCTTCTCGAGAGCACGGAGCATACGGCGCGGCGGCAAGGCAAACTTGTCTCTGAACCGAATCCAGCCTTTTTTTCTGTCTTTCCGCTAGGATGTCTTACAGCACAGCCCGTCTATTCTGTCTATTGCCCACCGGCCAATACCGATGCAGACTCCGCGCAACATCGACTCGCTTGGCCTCCGAAAGGGGGAAAGCCCGTCTTGTCCGCCGACGTCTCGACTGCTTTGCGTGGCCTGAAGAACAGAGACAAGTCCTTGGCTTGCCAACAACAGGTCTCGCGGTACCTCCGTCCTTACTCCAAGAGTACGGGGCTTCTTACGGAGGGCCTGTCCTTTCTGTATGTACTGAGTGTTCCGTTCAAAAGTATCCCCAGTTCACTTCCCACGTCTCACTCTACGAGAGTACGACTCCTCGCTGCCGCTATTCAGCCCTCACGAGGACCTGTCACTATGCCGTACCCCGGCGCGCTCAGAGGATGCCCGGCCTGGCTAGGCACCGCAAGCAGACAAAAAAAAAATAGTTAGCTGCAGAATGGCAAGAAAAGGGAGCAAGACATGCCCCAAAATGCACACAGACACTGGCTCTAGGAAGAGGGTCTCTACTCACTAGCTCCCGAGCCCATTTGGCCCAGGGTCCATCCGACCCACAGAAACGCGCCCAGACCAGTCCTCTGTTAGACGTGGTTCCCATCCCACGCCGTTTTGCTTTCTTTTTGATTTCCGTCTGTGTGGTGCCCTGGGAGTTTGGTTCAGTTTAATTCATTTTGGTTGCCTTTGCTCAATGCCTTTGTACATGTACGGAGTAATTACTACGACGTATGGCGTTTTCTTTCCAGGCGGCTCCACTGGCTTTCCCTATTCCCAATCCCAAGACTCCAGCTCCCACTCTTCCTCCCCCCTGCTCGCCAAAAAGAGGATGGAGAGCGCAGCATACGACACACAGCACATTGTGCGCAACCGCTGTGTCTCTCTGTCTCTCCCACCCAGCCTGCCGCTGGCTTCGACTTTCGGGTGATCCACTTACACCACAACGTCTGCCGGCGCGTGGATACTCACCTTCTCGTCTTCTCCTTCACGTCTGTGCACCCCCATTTCATCCCATATCCCATATCCCACAACCTACACACCTCACACTCCCTGCCCACCCTTGCACCGTTCGACACTCTCCCTCTTGACTCTTGGGATGGAGTTGTCACGCTTCTGGTCCGGGGCCCTCCCACCCAACCTCGCAAACTTACTTAACGGTCCCGTCGTGCCCACCATGATATTGACTTTTTCTTTTTCCCCCTTTCCTCTTTCTCTCTTCATCAACACCGATCGACTCCGCTGCTTGTCTTCCCTTCAGCGTCTGTCCGGGAGCATCTCTTTTTGCTCGTCCTCTCGTTACCCGGCTTTCACTAGCTCTCCCTCTTCCCTTTCTTGAAGACGTGTGCATAAGACCATTCCGGTTTTAGTACCCCCTTCCCTCCTTTTATTGTTTTTATATAGATATATATCGTGTCCATTCTCCGGCACCGAAGCCCTCTCACGAAACCTAATACCCTACGCCAGCGAACAACATCCTTTGTCGACATCCCAGCACATATCATGTCGCCCTCCATGAAGCGGTTGGCCTCGGCCGCCGCCGTTGCCACTCTGTCCGGCTCCGTCAACGCTGCCTCGCAATACGTCCTCGACAAGACGTACGACTCGTCCAACTTCTTCACCGAGTTCACCTTCTCTACAGCCACCGACCTGAGCAACGGCTTCGTCAACTATCAGAGCCAGGCTGATGCCGTCGACTTCGCCTACATCACTGGTGACAACAAGGTCCACCTGGGTGTCGACTCCGTCAACACCTACGCCACTGACGGCTCTGACGGCACCGGCCGCAAGTCGGTCCGCATCGAGGGCACCGACACCTTCACCCACGGTCTCTTCGTGGCCGACTTCGCCTACCTGCCCAACCCGGCCTGCGGTGCCTGGCCCGCTTTGTAAGTTGACCATGAATAAAGTGGCAGGAAGTAGAAATCAAAATTGTAGAGTTGCATGAGTTTGTTGACTGACACATCATCAGCTGGATGTACGGCCCTGACTGGCCGAACAACGGTGAGATCGACATTTACGAGTCGTGGAATGATGCCTCCTACAACGAGATTACTATCCACACCAAGGGTGGCAGCACATGTGGCCTGGTCGCCGACTCCTCCGAGTTCACCGGTGGCATCCTGAGCCCCAACTGCGACAACACCGTCAGCAACCCCCCTGTCCAGTACGCCGGTACGGGCTGCTCCGTTGAGGAGGAGACGTCGACCACCGACTGCACCAGCCCCTTCGCCGACCCCGACGGTGGTATTTACGCCGTTGAGTGGACCGCCGACTACATCAAGGTCTGGAGCTGGAAGCACGACAGCGCCGACCTGCCCGCCGACATTGCCAGCGCCCACCCCGACCCGTCCAACTGGGGTATCCCCCGCTCGTACGTTGGTACCCCCAACTGCGACGTCGACTCGTACATTGCTGAGCAGCACTTTGTCTTTGACATTGACTTTTGCGGTGACGCTGCCGGCAACAACTTCCAGTCGTGCTCGGTTGACAACCCGCTCTACCCTCCTACCGTCGCTGGTTGCGCCGCCTACGTCGGTGCTAACCCCTCAGTCTTTGCCGACACCTACTTTGAGGTCAACTCCCTCAAGGTCTACCAGCTCGAGGCTGCTGCCAGCTCCTCGTCGAGCGCCTCGGCCTCATCGTCGTCGGCTTTGTCGGCTTCGTCTGCTTCGTCGGCTTCGTCGGTTTCGTCTGTCTCCGCTTCGGCCCCGGCCAGCTCAGCCAGCTCTGCTTCGTCTGTTTCGTCCCGCAGCTCCGTGGGCGTTGCCTCTTCCAGCTCCGTCTCTGTTTCGAGCAGCTCCGCCAGCTCTGCCAGCTCCGCCAGCTCTTCCTCGTCGGCTTCGTCTTCGTCAGCCAGCTCGGCCTCTTCCAGCTTCAGCTCCGCCTCCGCCTCCAGCGCCAGCTCTGCTTCGTCCGCTAGCTCTGTCTCGGGCTCGAGCAGCTCTGCCAGCTCTGCTTCATCTGTCTCCGCCTCGTCGGCTAGCTCCATCTCCAGCGCTGCCTCTATCGGTGCCGGCTCGTCCAGCGTGAGCTCCGCCTCAGCTTCGTCTGCCTCGTCCGAGTCTGACTGCGAGTCTGAGTCCAGCTCCATTGCCAGCAGCTCTGCCTCTGCCAGCGGCTCTGCCTCTGCCTCTAGCTCGGGCCCTGCCAGCATTTCGGCTTCCACCTCGTCCTCCGCCTCGGTCGCCTCTCCCTCGGGCAGCGTCTCCGTCTCTGCTTCTGCTTCTGGCTCGTCCGTCTCTGGCTCGGCTTCCGGCTCGGCTTCCGGCTCGGCTTCCGGCTCGGCTTCCGGCTCGGCTTCCGTCTCTGGCTCCGTCTCTGCTTCGGCTTCTGGCAGCTCTGTTTCCGCCTCTGCCTCTAGCTCTGCTTCGGGCGCCGGCTCTGTCAGTCCTGGCTCTTCCAGCGTCAGCTCCGCCTCCGCCTCTTCGTCATCTGAGTGCGAGAGCGAGTCCAGCTCCCTCCCCAGCAGCTCTGCCTCGGCCTCTGCCTCCGTCGGCGCTAGCGGCTCGGTCTCTGCCTCGGCCTCCAGCTCTGGCCCTGCCTCCGTCTCGGCTTCCGTCTCTGCCTCTGCTTCGGGATCCGCCTCTGCCTCCGCCTCTGTCGGTGCCGATGGCTCCAGCTCTGCCCCGTCTGGCTCTGCTTCTGTTGGTCCTTCCGGTTCGATCTCTGCTCCTTCGGGCTCTGCCTCAGTCGGCCCATCTGGTACCGCTTCGGTTGGTCCTTCCGGCTCTGCTTCCGTCGGCCCCACTGGCAGCGCCTCGGCTTCCAGCTACACCACCTCCACCATTTTCTCCACGACCACCTCGACGATCCTGTCGTGCGCTCCTACTGTCACTGACTGCCCCTACGGCCATGTGACGACCATTGTCTACGCTGTCACCACCACAGTCTGCCCCGTCACCGAGACCCAGAAGAGCGGCTCGTCTACTCCTACCGGTACTGGTAGCGGTTCGGGCTCGGGCTCTGGCTCGGGCTCCAGCAACGGCTCTGGCTCTGGTAGTAGTTCAGGCAGCGGCTCTGGTTCCGGCTCTGGCTCTGGCTCTGGCTCTGGCTCTAGTTCCGGTAGTGGCTCGGGTTCCGGCTCGGGTACCGGCTCGTCTTCTAGCAGCGGTTCCGGCAGCAGCTCTGGTTCTGGCTCCGGCTCGGGCAGTGGCCCTTCCACCGGCTCTGGCTCTGGCTCGAGCACTGGCTCTGGCTCGGGCTCTGGCTCTGCCTCGAGCACTGGCTCTGGCTCGGGCACTGGCTCTGGCTCGGGCTCTGGCTCCGGCAGCGGCTCTGCCTCGAGCTCTGGCTCCGGCAGCGGCTCTGCCTCGAGCACTGGCTCTGCCACCACCTCGAGCACCGGCACTGGCGCGACTGTCGTCACTGCCGGCTCCGCCAAGGTCGGTGTCAGCTCGCTCGCACTGGGTGTCGTTGCCCTGTGCGCCCTTCTGTTTTAGACTGGGACATTCAAGATTTGGGTTATTTTTTTCTGGTAGCTGTTTCATGGTTCTTATATGTTTTTTCTATACACTTTTCCTTGTACATTTCACATCTTCTATTTTCATCGTCTTCATTTCTTGTCTCACTCTCAACCATTTTATATTTTCTTTGTCTCTTAATGCGTCCTGATAAAGAGTAATTTTTATTTCGCTTTCCCACCCGTCAATATACGGCTGTGGTCTATTTTTTTATTCAAAATTCAGGGGATGTTTTGGCTTGGTGCATCAAAATCGATTTTATTACTGTGTACTTGTGTAGTTTTGTAGGCGTAACGTCATCAATTTCATTGAAAAATCGAGAACCCTTGTTTCTTCTCTCATCTCCGTTGGTTGGCTTAGTCCTCCAAAACAAAAGATGCACCCAGCCTCGTAAACAGTTCAAATTGCATCCGCTCAGCACCCTTGGGCGCCGACAAAATTTCTCCCATCATATCAGACCCGGGCGGAAAGTCGGTCTCTAAATGTGGCTCACCCTTTGCCCGGACATTGGCAAAGACGGCCTGCTCAAAGTGCCAGCGTAGAAAGGCGTCTGGCGGCCGACGGGGGTCGTCGAGTAGTTGGCGGTCGAGAATCTGGCCGGCAAGACCAAGGAAGTCGGGCCTGAAAAGAACGACCTTGTAACCAGCCTAGCAGAGTTAATCGCAAGACTTTAAATGATGTAATAAATTAAAAAGGTGCACGTACTCCGTACCTCTGGAAGAATGGAGAAGTGGTATGAGTCGAAAAGCTGGTGTATATGGGCCATCATTAATAGCCCGTTCTGGACCGAGTTGATGTCGTCGCTCTCGCACGGTGGAGGCGGAGGAATGGTAACGAGATCAGAAAATCCACGGCGCCTCCATTCTGAACTGTAAGCGATGGGCACAATATGCGCGGATTCGAAGCTTGTCCATTCGTTGATTGCTGGGCCAAGAGGGGATTCTACTTTCGTAATGACGCAGCGACGGTCGCGATCGCGGACCTGCGCTCTGAATGATTCCAGGCGCGTGCCGGCAGATTTGGACAGGGCTCTGAGAAAAAACGGCCGTGTGCTTTGTGTGGCTGGCTGGTCGGACACGACGAGATAGTGCCCTGGACGGAGTGGGCTATCGTCTTTGTCCACAGCGCCGCCATTCGAATCTTGGAGGCTAAACGCGTTCTCATCCTGGTCGATTGTGATTGCCACGATCGTTTGAAAAATCGAGCTTGTAATGCTGCTCGTCAAGATAAGGCCACCCAGCTCAATCTCGGGGGTCCGCAGGTCAGAGAAAAAAACATCGCGTAAGGTGTGGCTGTGGAGTGCCATGCGGGGGAGATGTTTGAAGGAAGCAAAACAAAAAAAAAGAAATGGAAACGAGATGTGTGGGGGAGCTGTGGAAGCTGCTGTGGAAGCTGTGGAAGCTATCTGAATTATGTAAGCATGCATGCACATCGCACCTCCCCGCTCTAGCTCCAAGGGCGCTGAGTGGTGCACCTGCCTTTTGTCGCTCCAAGAGTTTGTATCTTGTATCGCTCGGGACTTTCCGAATTTTGGATTCTCCCAGAGTTTTCTCTCGATCCCCCCCTTTTTGACTATCAGGAATACTTCCACACGCAGTCTCCAACACACACCCACGCGGCACACTGTTTACGCTTCTGCAGTTCAGGCCGTCATGCTGGCGATCCGATTGATCCCAATGGGCGCAAAGGCCCCAGCTCGTGCTGCTGTGGGTGTCTTTCGGGCCAGCGCATTGCACCCTTTTCAGCTTCCTCAGCAGCCCAGCATGGCGGTGGTGATGCCCTCGTTTGCTGCCCGGTCTCGGCTCTCGATTGCACAGGCGAGATGTTTTTCTGGCTCGTCACGAAAGGTCTACAACTACAACCCCAGTGACTTTCGGCAGCAACAACAACGTCAGCAGCAGCAGCAGCAGCAGCAGAGGCAGGCGGCAGAGTACCCTTTCAAGGGCGTGCCGATCTCGCCTGGCGAGATGCCGCCCGATTCGTCGTTTGAGGACAGCGGCTTCCACCGCCGGGGCAACTTTTTCAAGAGGACCATGCGCAGCACGAGCATGCAGACGGTCATGGTGGTTGCAGCTGTCGGCGCGCTGCTGTTTTACTTTACACACTTGGAGGTCGTGCCCGTCTCAGGCCGGCAGCGGTTCAACTGCTTTAGCGAGGAGTCGATGAAGATGCTGGGCGAGATCCAGTACGAGCAGCTCATGGAGGAGGCCAAGGCCCAGGGTCAGCGGTTCCTCCCCGACTACGACCCGCGCACCATTGTCGTGCGCAACGTCATGTCGCGTCTGATTCCTGTCAGTGGCATGCCCAACAACCCGGGCGACTGGGAGATTGTGGTGATTGACGACCCGAGCATGATCAACGCCTTTGTGCTTCCCGGTGGCAAGGTCTTTGTGTACAGCGGCATCTTTGGCGTGGCACGCAACGAGGACGCCGTTGCCGCTGTGCTGGGCCACGAACTGGCGCACAACCTGGCCAACCACCACGGCGAGCGGGTGTCGTCGGCCGTGGGCACGACGATGCTGGCAACGAGCGCGTTTGTGCTGACGGCTGGTCTGTCGTACTTCATCCTGCAGCCGGTGGTCGACCTCGTGTTCAACACGCCCATGAGCCGGCTGCAAGAGAGCGAGGCCGACTTTATCGGGCTGATGCTCATGGCCGAGGCGTGCTTTGACCCGTCGCAGGCGGCCGAGTTTTGGCGGCGGATGGACCAGGCGCAAAAGGTGCAGCCGCCCGAGTGGATCAGCACGCACCCATCGGTAAGTGGACTCGTGGAGAGGTGGATTATGGCGTCGTCTGCACAACGGCAGCGGGTTTTGAGCTTTAATACTAACAGCGGTCCTCCGTAAATCAGAACCAACATCGGATGCAAAAGATCCAGGAGTGGATGTCGGCGGCGATGGAGAAGCGCAGCCAGAGCAAATGCGACGGTACTCAGGACTTTGCACAGCGTTTTAAAAAGGCCCTGCGCAACGGCATGATCCTCGTGTCATGACCATACGACGAGGAGACGTCGAAGAGAAAGGTGCGAATCTGACAAGCATGTGAGAGGCGGCGTTTTGAGAACATTGGAGATACTTGCTACTTTTCGGTTTATTATTGGAAAACTTCATAACATCATGGGGGGTGGGGTTCGGTACATTCTTGTCTGCAATTGTATGTGTACATTTCCAGGTTGCTTTTTTGGCTGCAGTTGATACTCTTTCAGAGTCTGTTTTTGGGTTATTATTTGGATACAATACGAGTTGTTGGAGCTGTTGGAGCTGTTGGAGTTCTTTAGCGTTGATTGCCGGTTGGTCCCAGGGCTTGCAAACTCACTTTCAGCAACCACGTTCAACGCCGCGGAGTCATCCCCTCTCCGTTGTTTGCCTGGTTGCGTGCTTGATCTCGTTAGATCCAATCTCCGGTTATCTGGAATTGCGAGCGGCAGATGACCTGCAATTATGAGAACTGCTTTGTATAATACGAGGGGCAGCCGCCGCATCGGCTGCTGTTCATTGAGACTCTCTTCATCCCGCACTTTATCTCAGCAAAAGGGCATCGGCATCGCCTAACGAGGCGCCGTCATCAAACATCGCCACCGCCATCGCCATCGCCATCGCCATCACCATCGAAATCGTAATCATCGCCAAAGTCTCTGTGTATCGCCATATTCACCGGAATCGCCCAGCATGCAACCGATTTCTCAGACCGTGGAAGCGGAGCGCATGTATGGAGCTCGCGCCGCAGACTACAACGACTCGTGGCATCCCCAGTATGCCGAGCGTTTCGCTCGCGTTGTCAGTGCCCGGCCCGGACAGAAGATCCTTGACTTGTGCTGCGGCACCGGCCTCGATTTGATTCCGTTGGCCAGGGCGCTCAACACCAGCACCAACCCGGACGACGGCGGCAAGATCACGGGCGTCGATACGACGGTGCAAATGCTGGCCCTGGCCAAGGGCAGCCTGTGGAAGGACCACCCGGAGCTGCTTCCGCGCGTGCAGCTGCTGCATCAGAACGTCCTAGAGCTCGACCGGCTGTTCCGGGAGCCGATCAACATGGCGCCGCACAGCTTCGACACCATCGTCTGCTCGAATGCATTTGTGCTTTTTCGGAATCCGGGCGACGTCGTCGTCCACTGGCGGCAGTTTTTGAAGAAGCCCGTGTACACAGCCGCCGTGCACGACCCCAACGATACCCACGAGGGCCACGAGAGCCACCGCGGCTTGCACCACTCGCAGCCCGGCGGCACGATGGTGATTGACATCCCGCACGAGTTTGCGCAGCGCAGCGGCCTGGCCATGGAAATGGCGGCGCGGCGCATGTTTCTCCGCTTCCCGTCCAACCGGTCGTGGGTGACGTCCGTGGATTCCTTCAAGCAGGTGCTCGAGCTCAACAATCGCCTCCGCGTGGAGCGTGTCGTGGAGCTAGACCACGTCTCAGGAAGGGGTGCCCGCTACTACACGGCCCACGACGTCGACGAGCTGTACACCAAGATGTCGCAGTCGGAGGCCTTCAAGGTGATGGCTGCCGGTGCTGCGCCGGGCACGACTCTGGAGGAGGTGCAGCAAAAGGGCAAGGCATTTTTTCACGACGAATTTATAAAGTTTGCCGACGCGGACGGCCGTGTTCTCGAGACGGACAGCATGTACGTGTACGTGGCTCGCATGACTTAGAGAGTGAATGCAGGGAAACAAGACACGACAAAGCAACAGCCGGACCTGGATGCTAGACAGAAACCAAACACTTCATGTCTAATATATACAAAAAATAAAAATAAGAACAAAAACAAAAACAAAAACGCTCTATTAAAACAGTAAAGAACAACAATGCGAGACAGGTTGTCTATAAACGCGCCTTGGAATCCGGCCGCGGGTGGTTGCCGTGCAGCTGCAGACCAGTAATGGCCTCGAGCTGGTCAACGGCGTCGTATGCCTGGCCCAGGTTGACCTTGATCGTGCGGAACCCTTGCTTCTTGGCCCACTTGAGGTTCTCGCCAATGTCGTCCAGGAACAGAATATCGCCGGCCGTCACGCCGTCCTTCCAGCCATTGGCCTGGCCGCGCGGCGTATCTGCATGTGACCGTGCATACTTGTCCGTCTCCCGCAGCGCCATCTGGTACATGGCCGGCTCTGGCTTGCGCAGACCGACGTGGGCCGACGAGATAAAGACGTCAAACAGCCCCCGCACAGGGTGGGCAAAGAAGTTGTCGCTGTACAGCTCGTGGCCCGGCGGGAAGATGACGGTGTTGCTCAGCGCCGCCAGCACATACTTGCCGCTCGCACGCAGCGCCTTGAGGGCAGGGAACATCCACGGGTCGGGGAAATCCGAGGCCTTCATCATCTCGTTGAACATGCGCTCGCCGTCGACTTCGGGGACCGGCGGCACCTGGGCAGACCATTCTTTGGAGGTACCCAGCGACTTTTGCCGGGCGTTCTCGTAAAACGCCTTCCAGCGAGCCGGGTCGCGCAGGTCGCGGTTGAAGCCCGCAAAGAACTCGGCATCCATGGGGATGTTGCCGCGCTCCAATTTGTGCCAGAAGCCGTTGGGCGCCGTCTTGGAAATGCAGTGGTTGACCCATCCTGGCGGGATGCCGAGGCCGATCTCGTAGTCGAGGATGACCTGGAAGGGCGAGACGACCTGTGCCGGAGTGTTAGTGATGGATAGTCGCAGTCTTTTGCTCTTTGGGGTTGACTTACACAGACGCCGCCAATGTCAAATAGAATGACTTTGGGCTGTTTTTGGCCGGCCATCTTGACGGTTGATCTGGGTGGTATATGGCAACGTATCTGAACAATTGACGTCCAAATACGAACGTATACTCTAGAGTGTGAGAAGGACGTTCTCGTCACTCAACTTGACCCCAGACGATGTCGTTGTTCGTCTGGGGTTGGCGTCTCCAATTGCTCAATCGAGGAGTCCGTACTCCGTAGTGCGGCCCATACCGTGTTGTACCGAGGTATGGGGATGCTGGGGAAGGTGCCCATACGGTGTTAGTAGAGTGGGGGTCTCCACTCGAAGGAGACATAGAGTCGGGTCGCGTGCCGTATCACCTGACTTTTGTCCTGTCACGTGCGATAAGATAAGTCGTCCCCAACCATGCTTTGTCTCGTCGTCCCCGACCATTCTGTCTGTCCCTTTTTTGCCAGTTTTCTAGGGCTGGCTGGCAGGTGGGCTTTTTTTGCAGCCCACAAAAGTTGTGCGCAAAAAGTTCGCTGCAACGCTAGAGTGTTTTTTCGTCTACACCACTTTGGCTCTCGCGATTGCTTCAGTTTTTTTTTCTTTCTCGATTTTCCCCTCCAACCATCCATCACCACATCCTTGCACCGTTCAATCGCAACAGCAAGCCGCCAAAATGGTAAGTTGAACAGAGAGATAGTCTGACCTGCATGGTTATGACCTGGACAAAAAAATGGAAGGCAAAAAAGGAAAAAAAACGAATCCTACGACTCGATCCGAACGCATTGCATCGACGACTATCCACGCAACACAAGACAAGACATGGAAACATGGCCTTGAACACAGACACAGACACTGGGGACTGGACAGAATGAGAGTCAACGCAAGATGCTTCGGATTGGAAAGAGGAGGATTGTCTTAAAAACATCGTCTCTGAAGCGCCAATTGCTGACTCGGGGTTTCTTTTCTTCTTCTTTTGATATAGCCTTTCCACAAGCTCGTCAAGAACAGCGCGTACTTCAGGTAAGCTTTTGGCCCCTCACTTCGCTCGTTTCTTTCTCTCCCTCTCTTGCGTGCTCATCGTCTAACAAACAACAGTCGCTTCCAGACTAAGTACAAGCGTCGCCAGCAGGGCAAGACCGACTACTACGCCCGCAAGCGCCTCATCAACCAGGCCAAGAACAAGTACAATGCGCCCAAGTACCGCCTGGTCGTCCGCTTCACCAACCGCGACATCATCATGCAGATCGTCACCTCGGAGGTCTCCGGCGACAAGGTCTTCGCCTCTGCCTACTCCCACGAGCTCAAGGCCTACGGCATCGAGCACGGTCTGACCAACTGGGCCGCTGCCTATGCCACCGGCCTGCTGATTGCCCGCCGTGTCCTGAAGAAGCTCGGCCTCGACGAGACCTTCAAGGGCGTTGAGGAGCCCGATGGCGAGTACACCCTGACCGAGGCTGCCGAGGGTGAGGACGGCGAGGAGCGCCGCCCTTTCAAGGCCTTCCTGGACGTCGGTCTGCAGCGCACCTCCACCGGTGCCCGTGTCTTTGGCGCCATGAAGGGTGCCTCGGACGGTGGTATCCTGATCCCCCACTCCGAGAACCGCTTCCCCGGCTTCGATATCGAGACCAAGGAGCTCGACGCTGAGGTCCTGAAGAACTACATCTTCGGTGGCCACGTCGGCGAGTACATGGAGCTGCTCGAGGACGAGGACGAGGAGCGCTTCCGCTCGCAGTTCCAGCAGTACACCGACGACGAGGTCACCGCCGAGGACCTCGAGGAGCTGTACACCAAGGCCCACGAGGCCATCCGTGAGGACCCCTTCAAGAAGGTCGAGTCCGAGGGCCCCAAGAAGTCCAAGGCTGAGTGGAAGGCCGAGTCGCTCAAGTACAAGACTGCCCGCCTCACCCGCGAGCAGCGCCAGGAGCGCGTCCAGGCCCGCATTGCCGAGCTGACCCAGGAGTAAACAGGTCGTTTACGCTTATAGGTCTAGTTCGTGATGTCTGTGGTGCGTGCTTGGATGGGCCTTTTCCCCTAGGTCCTCTTTTTTTTCTTTTTGTCTCAAAAAATATCATGTGCTTAACGTTTTGGGTTTCTCTCTTCTCCAACAAAGAAGGAGAAAAATAATGGTGTTTAAAATCTTAAAGCATAGGTTGTCTCGTACGGGAATCTATGAACCAAAAATTTCAAAATATAAAACTCATGAAGCAAATCACTGGTGACGGTGTTGTGAATGCCAAGAAAGCGAAAGTAACAAACCAATCTGGTAATTTGAAAAAAAAAAAAATCAGATGCAGTCCGCAACTTGTTCCCAACCAGTTCACACCACTTAATCGGTTGCTCACGTGACCATATTTTTCATGGACCTTTTGGCATCTGCCAGCGCCAGCCCACGGAAGGAACGAGCCCCGACGATCCGGCCAAAGGTGCAGAGACAAAACTGAAACCCCCAAACGAGCAATAAAGGACAGTGCAGCAACGATGCTTCCCTCATTGTCATGCTGAGTTGATTCCGATTTTGCCGCAGGGGGTGGCATTCTAAGTGAAGTCAACTAGAAAGGGTTTGTTTTACTTTTGAACAGACAGAAAAAAAAGAGTGCAGTCGAGGCCTATTTTGCTTTAAATGCGTACAATCAGGGAGGTTGTTCGTGCCTTCCTCACTTTTTCCCCGGCGCTCCTTCCATAGGGAACCCCCGGATTGACGGCAGGCCCCGAGAGCAGATCGGGCACGTGAATCGGCGTGCTCAGACTACTGCTCTGTACATCGTAGCCTCTCCGTCACGAGCTCCATAGCAAATTTGCCACAGGTCAGGCGCCGCGATGCATACAGAACGATGCAATAGCGAAATATTAGACCACCGAGAGAGGACAAGACGCCCGCTGTGGCGAAAAAACCAGACGAACCAGATGCATGAAGCGCACCAAAAGAATACAGGTGTGACACCCCTAAAAAAAGAAATAAAAAAGCAATACGACTTTGTCGGAACTCAAAACCACTCCTCCACAACGAACAACAGAATCAATTTCAGGGTCGGACAACCATGCAGTGACGCAACAAGAAGGAGGTGGACAAGCATCCACTCGAGCCAGTCCTTTGTGTTGACTCCCAGTGCTCTCTGACGTTTTAGTGAAGGCGGCCAGGCCAGGGTCGCTGGAAAACAATCTCCTTTTGGGTCGGTTTGCGTGCAGTCCTCTTGGTCTTTTGTGACTTTGTCTAGGGTTTCTGGTACGTCGTACTTCCCCACATTTTCATGAGCAGGCCAAGGATTTTTGCACCTGCGTGTTCTGCCTTGCTCGCCCGGAAAATGACGACAGTGCTGGTCGATCCCTGAAGGAAGGATGGCATGCCAAAAAAAAATAAAATTGATCAAGGGACCGGACAAAAAAAAAAAGAGCAGACAGACAAAGGGCAAGAAGAAAAAAAGAAAAAAAAAAGAGACACGGCCTTGTCGATGCTTGATGACGCCGGTGTTTTTCGCCGTCCACTTGTACGGTGTAAGTGGAAAATAGCTGACCGTCTTACAAGAAGGACTGGACATCACCACACGGAAATCCGCACTTCCGTCCAGCGCATGGGTTGGCTGTCAGCAGTGGTAGTTGTGCTCCTGTCATCTCATCCTTCTCTGAGTATTATATTTTTTCACAGATAATGCTCAGTACACACGATACCTGCTGGATGGAGCGTCGCGCGCTGGCCACCCACTGGCCAATGTGTCGTGTCGTGCGTCGGATAGCCGAGAACCCCCGCGGTTTCTCCGTGCCAGCGTGCGGTGGTATCAACTTCAGAAAAGAGTGAGTCGGTGTTGATACTCTGTACTCTTTGTTCCACTGGAAGATATGTACGACGTAGTTTCCTGCGCTGTTCAGCGAAAACCGCTCCAAAGACAGCATAGCGTTGAAGACAGAACGTTGATTGCGATGATTGCGATGCGCAGCTGTTTTTGCCCTTTTTCGCCTCGTGTCTCTCTCTCTCTCTCTATATTTATTCCTGAGTTCTGGGTCGTATGCATTCGCCTTGTCTCACAACATCGTATTACAGGGAACTTACAAGCCGCTCCTCGTAACCTCATACGCTGCTCTTATTCTTTCTCCGCTGATAGTCTCGACTCAGCCGCCTTGTCGATGAGCAGCGCTGATGGAGCTGACGGCCTGCTAAGCCTAAAGATGGTTGCTGAAAGACCTTTGCTAAGACGTTAAAAGAGCTAGAAAACAACTAAAATTGACGGTCTTGGGGAAAACGAAACTCGTACTGAGTAAAAATAGAGGAAGAGACTCACTGTTCAAACACTCTCGCACAAACTTGCGTTGCTCGCGCTGCTCACTCCGCCGTGTTTCGCCAGTACGAAGTGAGATTTGTTTTCTGACGTTTGCCGGGCCTGGACCAGCAAAAGATGACCTGATCCTCGCAGCCGTCCATCGTGCTGTCCACCTGCAGTCTGCAGCCCGTACGTAGCCTGTGTCTGCGTGGTTTTGCAACGCAACACTAACCCTGCTGTATGTTAGCAAGCGATCCTCCCCAGGGGTTTCGTTGTTTCGTTGTTTCGTCGTTTCGTCGTTTCGTCGTCTCGCCAATTCGCGAGTCGCTGTAGCTGTCGCCCTAAAATATGGGCCTCCGATGGATTCGGGGCGCCTCATGTGGTGCCTTGCTAGCAGTAGCCGTCGCCTCCTCGGCCCCTCCACTATGAAGAGGAACAAGGCCCAGCTCCTCGGTCACTAACCAGATTTAAGATAAGTACAAACACGGAGGCCGCGGAAGGACGAAATGAAAACAGACAGGAAACGCACAGACACGGCAGGAAGGGTCGGCAGTGCTCTCTCGCGCCTTCCCGCCACAGATCTCCCGACTGCCTTCCCAGTCTGTCCAGCCGGCGTTCCTTCCAAAGAATACAGAGAATCCAAAAAGGGAAAGAGAGGAGGAGGTGATTTTTCCCTGCGCCTGCTCCTGCCCTGGGGCCTGGACTGCAATACAGTAAATCGGCACGTTTTCCCGGTAGGCTCTTTCCCTCTCCCCCCCCCCCCCCCCCCCCGAGAATGGCTTCATTTGCTATTGCGTGTTGTGTGGCCGGTCCTTTTTGATCGGGTTGTGTGCTCCTTCATCTTTTTTGTGCATTCCCTCTTGCTCCTTTTGGCCCGTCAAGCTGCATGCCAGTCAATCTGGGGAAAATTATTTTTCTCGCAGTGGAGACAAGAAGGATGCCGCCTGTGCCTGCCATGGTCTCGAAAGGATAGCAATAAGGCCAGGCTAACAATACGAAAATACAGTGGAAAAAAACAAGGGACGAAAATGTATCTCACGGAAAAGCATGGAACGAGGCAGGAGCGATGCGCTACGGAGCAGCCCTTTTTCGCCCAGAACGGAAACCACCCTAAATTTCAGTGGGAAATACCTTACCTTCGACAAGAGAGTGCAAGAGCACAGATCGCTCTTTACTTTTGACAATCCAGAAAACAACAAATGGAAGCTGCTACTGCAATCACGCCGTACGGAGTACTCGTACTTCCTTTTGTATTCGTACGGAGCAGTTTCCATTCAGTATCTCTACGACATACGGAGTACAGCCTCTGGTCATATCCCTACTCCGTAGGCCATCGGAACAGATCACTTTGGGCCGTCCAGGCTAGGCCAAGCCCCCGGGTGTTGGTGCGAGCGAATTCCTGACAAAACGTGTCAATGGAATCATTTGCTGGTCTGTTTCCTGGGCGCCTGTGGGGAAGCTGCGATTCGGGCTGATTCTGGCTACTACCTTTGGCTGGCTTTGGTGTCCTTTCTTTGGGGCGGCTTTGGCGACACCTTAGCGGCCTTTTGTCTCCGCTGATGATTGGGCGATCGCACGCCTTTCCCCCCCTCCCCCCCGGTTGGGTGGGTGGTGCTTTCCCTTTCTGTGCAGTAGTGGACAGCCGTGGACGCACTGACTGGCTTTATTCATCCCATCGCGCTTGCCCGCTTGTCCACAAGGCCCCTACAATCCGCCACTCTGCCCGCCAGCCCTTTCCCTCTTCTGGTCCGCCGCCCCTGCCAGTCTCCCAGTCCAGTTCCCCTTCCCCTTCCCCATCGCACTTTCCGCTGTCTTTGTCCTGATCGCTGCAACTGTTCTGACTGCCCGTTGTTTAGCAGGAACGCCCACCTGCACCTTCCCCCAGGACCTTGGAAATCCAACTGAATAAGCGTTGGTTTCCCCGTCTCTTTTCTTCCAGTCAGCTTCTCTTTCATTACTTTCCATTTCTCCCTCAATATCATCGTGATCTTTCATTAACTACTTGTCGCATCCTCCTCTTCGTCCTCATTTCTTCTCTCCTCACCCCTAAAGTGCGACCCTCCCAACGAACACGAGACCCAGACGGCATTGCATCACCCAGTCCGGGCTGTTATCGTCACAAGCTCCATATTGTGGCGGCACCGCCCAGTTCCATAAAGCAGGCACCCCGCCACCACCAAACAAACCGACAGCCTGCTCCTGGAGCGACTTGTTTGTCACTCTCAGCTGGACTCTCCCGCTTGTCACTCTCACTTGCGTCTATTTCTCAGTTTCTCATTCCTCTGTCGACGCCGTCAGCCGCAGACGACGCTCGAAGAACCCTTGAGCGCACAATCCTGCCCGTATAATTCGAACGCACACCGATTTATACGGCACTGCAACAAACAGTCGTCTTCAAATAACACCTTTCTTCTCTTGTGAGCACTCGCAACTCTCACTTTCTCTCAACCTTTGCGGCCCGGAGACATTGCGCCTCTTTTTTCGACCAAACCGTCATACGAACGTACTGCCCAGAATCGCACCACCCCGGTCTGCCCAGTCTGCTGTTTCTGGACTTGTCGAAAGAGCGCCCCTGCACTTCCACCTATTTGCAACCTCGAGACCCCTAAGACCCCCACGATAGCAAGCCTCATGGTTCAGGCTACTGTGACGTCGGCTTAACAGGCCATTTCTCCTATTCGTTTCGGTTTCTTTGTAACTTGTGTGCTCTGACGGGCATTCTGATCGAACGCCTCTTAACTCACCCAAGATCTCGAATTCGACGACCTACTTTCTTCTCTCACCTCTCTCCTTCAACTGGTAGCATTTTCAGCTACCTCTCACATCCGCAGCCATGAACAGCGCCATGGAGCGCATCCATGGCATTGATGTCAGTTGGATGACACACGGAGCACCAAAAGGTTTGTTTTTCTTTGTCACGGAAGCGGGCTCTTTTACCTTGTGATACGTAGCAGCACTTACCTGTGACTAACCTTGCCCTTTTCTTTCTAGACGGCAACACGCCGAAGCCGACAAGTCGCCGGCGAAACACTTTGCAGTCGCAGTCGGCACCCCCGCCGCAATCCCCTGGCTCACCTACCGCCGGATCGCCTGTCGCTTCTAGTCCTCGGGCTACACCTTCCGCCTCCCCCGTTCCCATCCCGGTCGCCAATGCGGCCGCCGCAGGCTCTCCCACACCGCAACTCTCCTCCTCTTTACCAGCACAATCCAGTAGTCCTCGTGGCCGGCGACCGTCATGGTTTTCCAATATATCCTCTAAATTCTCTACAAATCCCGGCTCCAGTCCACCCCAGACCATCAACACAACTCCGAAGCAGGCTGAGCTTTCCGTTCCCCGCGCAAACGTCGCCAAGAATGCGGTGCTTCAACATGCGGCGAAATACGAAGGCGAGGGCCCTTACACACCGGCACCGCCGAAATCGTCTGGCCAGGCCGGCCTTCTGCACGTCCTGCGCCGGTTGTCCACGTCCGGCGGTAACACGGGCCCTGCAGTAAAGGGCAACCACGGACTGGTCGAGCGCCGCGTTTTGAACGTCGACCGCAACCGCGAGCGGTGCCACCTTCAGGAGCTCAACCAGGCGAAGCTGCGCCGTGTCGCATTCTGTGTCGATGTCGAGATTGCGCCCATGCCCAAGTACTTGGACCTAGACCAAGCTGCCAAACAAGCGGCCGCATCGGTCGGTCCGGTCCCAGCCGACAAGTCGCAAAAGAAAAAGGCGATCGAGAAAAGCGAAGGCGATGCGCTCAAGAATGCCAAGGCCCTTCTGCCAGAGGATCCCAACCAGACCAAACCTACCGTCAATGCTGCCTCTTCATTGGTAGTCGCCGCCACTGAAGCGTCCAGCCCGGCTGTCTCGTCGGCGAAGACCGTCCCGACGCCACCGATGCCTACGACGGTAGCACCCGCCGCAGGTCCGCAAGCCATTCCACCGCAAATCCCCCCTAAGAACAACGCGAACGGAGCCGCTTCCCCGAAGCCCAACTCGTCCCCTCCAGCCCCCACCAGTGGCGACGCTCAGGCCGATGGCGCTGCCGCAGATTCGAACCGTAAAAAGGAGAAGAAAAAGCGGAGCGAGGAGGAGCGTAAGATGCGTAAGGAGCGCAAGCGGCTGCAGGCCGAGGCCAACGGCATGATCCCTATGGAGATTTACCTTGACAGCGACGACTCGGACACCACCGGTGGCCGGAAGAGCACCCCGTCCACAGTCCCCACCACACCGCGCACCCAGCTCGCACCAACCACCAACCCCGTTCGCATCTACCGTCGTTGCTGCCAGCTTCGTGAGACCCCCATATTGAAGAAGGTGACCGAGCAGTTGTCCAACCCAGCTGTCTTCTCAAGCGACCAGGGCGTCGTTTCCAAGCTCGACCTGACAGGCTACTGGCTGCAGCTGGCTGACCTTATCACTCTCGGTGATTTCCTGGCTGTTGTACCCATTCGCGAAGTCATCCTTGAGAACTGCGGCCTCAATGACGAAGGCCTCCGTGTCATCCTTGCTGGTCTTCTTGCGGCACGCAAGCCGCAGAAGAAGCACGTCCATCTCCACCACTTCCACCGCCACCCCCACAGCAACAGCGGTGCCACGCATAAGGGCCAGACTGTGCCCGTGACGGCAGCTCTTCCCCACGGCGAAGTGCACCAGGGCGGCTTTGTTGAGCGCCTCGTCCTCAAGAACAATAAGATTGGTGTTGAGGGCTGGAAGCACGTGTGTCTTTTCATCTACATGTGCCGCTCGCTCAAGGCTCTTGACCTGTCGAATGTCGTCTTCCCGCACGTCCTCGTGAACAGCAAGGCGTCTCACGCGAGCCAAACGCCCGACGCAAAGAATGCGGCACAACAAGCGCCCGCCAAGCAGCAGTTTGACGTCTGCCAGCTGCTGTCGAAGTCGATTGGTGAGCGCCTCGGTGGCTCGACATTAGAGCTGCTCAACTTTGGCGACACGGGTCTGTCATCGGAACAGTTGGGCTGGATTGTCGACGGTATTATCGAGTCCGGCACTAAGCGGTTGGGTCTGGCACACAACGACCTTGACGACGCCGGTGTGCAGCATATCGCACGCTACCTCGCCAGCGGCCGGTGTGAGGGTTTGGACTTGGGTGGCAACGATCTGCGCGACCGTCTCGAAGTGCTTGCGGATGCTGCTGCGACCAACAACTCGCTGTGGGCACTCAGCTTGGCGGACTGCAACTTGACGCCGGCCTCGCTGTGCAAAGTTCTACCCAAGCTGGTGGAGCTGTCCAACTTCCGCTTCCTCGACCTGTCGCACAACCACGAGCTGTTCGAGATCCGCCCCAGCGCCACGATCCTGCTGCGGCGGTACTTGCCAATGATGGAGTCGCTGAAGCGGCTGCATCTGTCGGACGTAGCCATGACCTCGGAGCAGGCGATTGCGATTGCCGAAGTCCTCCCGGAAGTCAAGGAGCTGGCGCACCTCAACATCCTGCAGAACCCCGAACTCACTAAGCTGGCCGATGCCCGCACCGAAGAATCTCAGGAGCAGGCGTGCGCCTTGTATGCGTCGTTCCTGGCCGCGACCCGGTTGTCGACGAGTATTGTTGCTGTCGACATGCCTGTCCCCACCAACGAGTCGTCTGAAATTGTGCGTGCCATGGCGAAGCAGGTCCTCGCCTACTGCCTGCGCAACGTCGACCGTGTCACTCTGGGCAATCCTGCGGCGCTGGTTATGCTTGGCAATGCCAAGTCGGTGCCGCCAACAACGGAGCTTCCCGAGGCGGTGTCGTCGGACAGCACGTCGTCCAAGACGTCGCTGAGCAAGGGCGATTCGGACTACCCCGATGTTCTGCAGCACCTTGTGGGCCATGATGCCACGATCATTGACGTAGAAGACGACATCGAGGCAGCACCTGATGATGATTATGTGATTGGCGGTACAGGTGTCGCGCAGGCTCTCGAGTGCTGCCTGAAGAACCACGGCCCTGAGCTGACGGAAGGCCCACCGGGCGCGAATGTTATGCACGACGGCGACAGCGCGCTCGTGGAGGCGGCTGGTGCCAGCCTTCCGGGACCCGGCAAGGCCAAGGACATGTCGAAGCATTTGCTGCAGAGTGCGCGCAAGATCCGTCTGCGGCTGCAGCCTGCGCTGCAAAAGGCGCGGTCAATGTCGGGCGTGGACAACCAAGCCTACCATCGTCTCCTCTTCCTCGACAACACGCTGGACGGTATCATCAAGCGGTTCGAAGACGAGTTCCCCGAGACGCGTGTGTCGATCGACAGTGGCGTGTCGTTGTCGCAGCCTACGGCCGATGCGAAGAACGGCAACCGGCCGCATGCGTCGTCGATGGACTCGGGCTCGGCGGATGCCGAGGCCGAGGCCGATGGCGAAGGCGAAGGCGAGGGCGACACGACGGCTGTGTTCTTGTCGGATGGCGAGGATGAGACGGATATCCTGCCGTCGCGGCTGTCGCGGTCCAACTCCGTCATGTCGCTGTCGTCCAAGGGCCTCACCAACGAGGAGGGCCGTGTGCTACGTGCTGGCCACCGTTTCCGCAGCGGCTGGTTCAAGCACTACAACCTATTGTCGGGTGTGGACGAGATCGGATCGGACCCTACGCACATCCACGTGCTGTATGAGCTGATCAACGAGATCAACGATGCCAACATCAACAAGAAGCTGGCGGAGAAGGGCATTGTGCGACTGTTCAAGGAAGACCGCGAAGAGATGCTGCAGCTTCTAAAGGAACAGGACCCGGAGCACTGGGAACGGTTCATTGAATCGCAGGAGAAGGCGCGGGCCAACAAGATGATTGAGCTGGGCAGTCCCAATCCCAGTAATCCCAACGGTGCCAGCAGCAATGGTGGCGGCGGTGCCAGTGGGCTGAGCAGCAGTGCGTTGAGCAGTGCGTTGAAGGCGGCGGCGGCGGCGGCCGAGAGCAGCGACAGCAACGGCAGCAACGAGTCGGCGATTCTGGACGACTAGGCGACAGTCTCAGTGCCGGTGCCGGTGTCAATGGTTGTCGTGGCCTGTGCGTGTGTCTGTTTTTGTTTCGTCATGCCCTTGATGCCCAGGGCGGTGCCCTTTGCCATATTTTGTCTTTTGGAATTCCAGATGGCCGGGCGGTGATGGTGCCGAGGAGTGTCGAAGGTGTTTTTCCTTTTGTCTTTATTTTTATCCTGTATTTTGTGTATTTTTTTTTCTCTCAGGTTCTCAAGCGTTCTCTCATATTTTTCTCTTATTCATGACAACCACCCAAATAGCAACACTCGTTTTTTTTTTCTTCCTTTTTAATCTTTCTTTACCCAAAATCTTGCGATGAATTTGGAACGGTCGTGGACACTTTGTCTCCCGCACCTCGGTCGTTATCAATACCTTGTATTCTTTTTGCCTTAATTGCCTGTATTTTATCAAGAGGTGTCAGTTACACCAAGATCAAAAAGGAGAAGAAGAGGAAGAAAACATTATGAAGAAAACAAGAAGAGATCTTGTCTAAGAATTCAAAGCTGTCTATAACTCACAAAAAACTTGAAAAATGTGAAAAATGTAAGCCATTCACTCTTGTACTCACATGTTGTTTGCTGTCTGTCGTCTGTTGTCTCCGGTAGACTCGGTCCTTGTAAGTGAGGGGTTGTCGTCGGGTTGGGCGTGAATACGGGGGTGTCCCATCAATGAATTACCATGCACAACGTATGGAACCATTTGGGAGAAGAAAAGCTCGCGTCTTCGCGTTCCAAAGGGCAAACAAATATCGCGCGAACGAACTTGGTAGACTGAGCTTTAAAGAGGAAGAAGGCACAAGGGGAGTTTGGATACCAACAAGTAACTCGTCTTTTTCCTTTTTCATCTTCCTGTCTCGTCTTTCCGTTCACCGTAAGTTGGCTCTGGCCGGGTGATCCGGCCGATGGATGCGGGGACGAGGAGACTTGGACATGGAGAGAGTGTTGTAAGTTGTGTGTGTGTGGGCTGACAAAGGCTAGAAGAGGCGATGAACAGGACTAAATAGGAAATTGGGAAAGGGCAAAAGAAACAGTCCTTATTTATCAGGCAGAGAGGTAGAAAAGTCATAACTTTGTTGGGGAAGGAAGGATCGCGTTTGATGCTGCCCCGGCGGAGTGCCTTCTATCTTGCATTGCTCTTGTTTGGTGCGGGGCCGCTCTGGCCGGATGGGAAGGAAGTAGTTGCAGGAGATTGAGAGGAAGGAACGAATGGGTAAGAAGAAGAAAAGAAGAAAAAAAAAAAGAAAAAAAGTCACGAATATAAACTCTCCGGTGTAGCACGACAGTGGTCATGTGTTGGTGTACTTGAATAGCGAGTGGATTGTCGTTGTCTGGTCCGGTCTAGGAGCTCGAACGATATCGGACGAGAACTGGGAATATGGACAACCGAATAGAGGACAGTGAGCACGTTTGCTGAGGATCGATTTTATACACATAATCAAAGAAGGAGAAAAGAATAGAAGAAAAGAAAAGAAAGTGCAGTGCCAGGCCTCTTCTTGTTGCTATTGCCATTGTTGCCGTTTGGTTTTCGGTAGTTATTCCCCGTATCAAGCAAATCATTGGGCCACCGACCTCCGCCAACCGGAAACTAAATGACGAAAGGCCTTGATGCTAGTAGATGTTCACCTATGCCACCTTGAATGTCGCTTTGAGACTGGAATACGCGGTACTCTGTAATACGTTGTAAGCACACAGTCTTACGTCGTATAGTACGCCGTGCTTCGTGGGTCGATCAGCCAGAATCCGTGACAAACCAAAGGACGGCCATGGCGGATGAGCAGCAGGGCTGTGTGCAACTGTGGCTGCCATCCTTTTTCTTTAGTCTGTTTGTAATTAAACTGCTTCGCCTGCTCTTCTCGTCTTCCAGCTTCCTCCATAATAAGTCATCTTAGCTCGCACCCAATGGCAGTCGAATATCGAATATCGCCAGCTTTCTTCTTCTGCTTTGATATTGTGCACTTTCGTCCATACGCCGCCCCCTCATCATAGTTGACCATCGGCTCTATCGCATCTATTTCTTGTTTCCCTTGCCTTCTTTCATTTTCATCCTGAGTACGGAGTACTCTGTACTTTATTTCTTTTCGTCCGAACATGATCACGCATTGATGCTTACGAAGGCTTTGCGACTTTTAGCGTGCTCCTTCTCGGGCTTTTTCTTTCTTCTCCTTTCTTTCTTCTCCTTTCTTTTCTTGCTTCTTTTATTTTTTTTGTTCTTTTCTCTTCTAGTGGAGTGGGCAAAGGAGGACAAGGCTGTGTCTCAGGGGGGGGTCTGTATGGGGGCGCGATAGTCCCTCGATGACGACAAAAAGACAGAGGAGGAGAGAAGAAGGAGAACGAGGAAGAGGAAGAGGAAGAGGGCAAAAGAAGGGGGGCGCCATCCCGAAACCCAAATCCCTGTCAGCTCTGCCCACCACCCCGGTCACCCACTACCGGGCGACACAATGGGCGGCCACTCCAGATTACTGTGTACAGCCCTCGCAGCCCTCTTTGCCATTTTGCATAAACATTGACCCCCCCTGAGAATCCCCTGGCTTATTTTAAATATCGAGTGCCGGGGGTGGTCCAACAGCCAATAGCTTTCATCGAAAGCGCAGTTCCAGGCAGTTGGTCTCGACCCTGACTGATTCTGTGGTGTTTTATTTGTGGAGGCGGGTCAGAGAAGATGTCCGAGCGTCTTCCACACACGGTAATACGACGT
Source organism: Sporothrix pseudoabietina (assembly GCA_019925295.1). Classification (NCBI taxonomy): domain Eukaryota; kingdom Fungi; phylum Ascomycota; class Sordariomycetes; order Ophiostomatales; family Ophiostomataceae; genus Sporothrix; species Sporothrix pseudoabietina. The sequence goes on along the minus strand of JADHKS010000006.1, from coordinate 11,539 downwards.
AGGTGGGCGTCACGTTGTGGCCGTTTTTCTTGTCCTCAGGTACGATGCAACGCTGCAGAAGGATACTTGCCGTCCCTCGCCAACCTGGTACATTTTGTGTGTACATACGTTCATATACGATGCCGCGATGTGACGAGAAGTGAAGCGCTTGGAATGCTTCACTTTTAGGTCGAGATATTCGCACCCAAGCATTGGTTGAGAGACAACAAGGCAACACCAGCCCTCAATCTCATGATAGATGGCTGTACGGAGCAAGTCGTGTAGATGTGAATCGTAATGAAAGGAGGCAGGGCATGTGCATTGACTTTTGTCGTTTGTCTTTTGTCGCCTTCTCTTTTCGTTCGTGTAAACACAGCCACCTAAAAGTGCTCAGATGGCATAAACGTGCAAAGACCACACCAGTTCAGCTCGAAACAAAAGCAGATAATGAGATGTATGATGCAGACAGGCGAAGCATCGACAATGAGAGACAAGACATAGTCGTGTGTGTGTCTGTATGTCTGTGTGTCTGTGCTGCGTCTTTGAGGCTTCCCATTTCGAGTCGTTGCATGCATACCCGCGACAGCCCCCCTTCTTCTTTTTTTATTTTTTTTGTCTCTTTTCTTTTTTGTCACACCCACTGTCCTTTGCCTCTTCTTTCCTTTTTTGTCCTTTGCCCGTTTTGCATAATCAGACGACACTTTCCCGCGGTAACCAACAAGAGACGTCGCTCCTACTGCTCTCACTGCCAGCTCTTGTTCTCGTGCACCGTGTACACCCTGTGTGCGACCACGCAAAAAGGAGGACCAGGGTCTGTATGTAAAACAAAGCCTCTCCGCCTCCCCTGCACAGCATCCTTTTCCCTTTTTCTTGTCCCAGACGCTTCACCCGCTCATACAATACGACGTACACATACGGAGAACGATACATACAATACACCCCTCATCCCTCTTCTCTTATCCCTCACTCATAAGACTCTTGTTTCTGATCTCCCCTTCTCTTCCCGGTTTTCACAATTAACAAGTAAGAGTATGAAAATCATACCACACAAAATTCAAAAATAGCAAACAATCTCGTCTCATCGCTCAGCTTGTCTCTTGTCTTTTTTCCCCCTCTTTCTTTCTCTCACACATACACATATACACACATACACATATACACACATACACAGATGCATTCACATCACTCGACATAACACTCACCTTGCTCTTCTCTCGTAGGAGCCCTTGGACCAAGCCTCTACGATGGAGGCCACCATCCCGCCTCGTGATCATCTCGACCAGGAGGAAAAGAACTCCTGGGACGACAACAATATTTTCAACAGCCCACATTCACGTCCATCACAACAACGAACCAAGCCTCGCCTCACCCGCCAGACCGTCCAGTGGCCCTTTCAAAGTATATCCATCGAGGACAACACATACACTCGGCCGCCCATCCCACAGTCGCCATCCTCTTCAACAATTACCAGCCCTGAAGAGGTCCACCTCCCTCCGCGGTCCCGGGCCACATGGCAGCCAAGAAGAGGAGCCGCTCATGGCTATGGGTACGGTGACGATTCTGACGATGACGGCGACGAAAGCGACAAGAAGTCCACCCTCCGCCGGTCCCTGATCCCCGACTATGTTATCAACTACCTGCGCGGCGAGACACCCGAGACGCTGGCACAGCGCAAGATTGAGCGTCAGAGAGAGAAAGAGTCGCAGTCGCAAGAGAACCTCGTTGGTGCTGGTGTTTCCCGCGGTGGTGGTAGCCGGAACAGCCAAGTGAACGGTCTCCCTATGCCGAGCCCAGGCTACCGGCGGTCGGATGAACCCATGCTTGTGAGAAACGGCGACTACTACAACAGCGAGAAGCGCCGCAGCTACGGTACGACTGGAGGTGGCCTGCGGAGACGTCAAAACAAGCGTCGTGGCCTGGTGGCACATGGTTGGCGAGCCGGTGTGGCCCTGTACGGCGTGCTGGCCCTCGTCATCTTTGTCGTCAGCCTGGCTTGTCTCGTTGTGGCACTGACGGTGCTTCGTCGGGACGGCGGCCGCATGTCCATGGCGATTCTGTTCACGAGCGATGTCGTGCCCGTCACAGATGCCGGATCTACTTCATGCGCTAGTGCCCGCCCGGTGGCATGGTTGCTGCGTGCCATTGTAGCCATGTTTTCGGTTGCGCTTCTGGCCGGCGCCCAGTACGCCTTCCAGATCCTCAGCAGCCCGACGCGGGCGGAACTCGATGCTGCCCACGCCCGTCGACAGTGGCTCGACATTGGCGTTCCTTCGCTGCGAAATGTCGGCTTCCTTCTGGGACAGCGCAAGGCTCGTGTCGTTCTCGCTCTTGTTGTTGTCGCTGTCGCCGTTGCATCGACAGTGCTGTACAGTGCTCTGATCAATGTTGTCCTCGTTGCACCTCTGTCCGTGGCATCAGCGCCTTCATATAACGTGCTGCTGGTGACCCCCTCTTTCTTGGACGGCTCTCCGTTCAGCAACGCCTCGTCAAACAATGCGGGCGGTCTGGACCGGGTGACGATCCTGCAGCTGCAGCAGCTGGCCGTCAGCTCGCAGCAGCAGACCCTGACAAACTTGACCGCCGCAGAGTGTCTGCAGTCGCAGTCGCAGTCCTCGGCCTCGACCATGTCCGCTGTTGAGAAAAGCCTTGCTCTTTTTGGTATCAACGATGACACCAACAACAACACGACCTCTTCACGTTCCACCGGCAGCTTCAGCGCCGTCCTAATTGTGCTTACCGACGCAGCTGCTGATGCTCTCCAAACCAACAACGGCTCGGTCGCACAGACGGCACCAGCTGGGTCAGAGTTGCTCGCCGCGGATGCCAGCCTCGGCAGCTCGTCTTCTATGTTTCAAATCACTACAGGTGGTGACGACGGCAGCGACCGTTCGGCCTTTGTCGTTGACGAGGCCGCAGTTGCCTTTTGCCTTGTTCAAGAAAAGGCTGCTGCCACAACGACCGACGACACCACGGCCGCCACCACCTGCAACGTCACTCTCAGCACCACTATTCTGAGCGCCGTTGTCGGTCTCAACATCGTGACTATTTTGTCGTTTGTCTACCTGCTTCTCCCTCGCAAGGCCCATCGGCACTTCCGCCAGGCACCGCTGATCACCTTGGGCGACGCTGTGGCATCCTTCTTGCGCGATCCGGATCCGACCACGCGGGGAGCTTGCCTGCTGTCCAAGACGGACGTCGTGCAACACGGCGTCTGGAAGAGCATGGTCAATGTGCCGCATCTGCCCGGGTTCGGCCCATACCAGGAGTCTCGTCAGTCGACAGAATCCAACGGCACCGGCCAGTCAGCCCAGCAGCCGGAGAATGTCATGCAGCCCATGTTCCTGGAGGCACCAGCGGACGAGGGTGTCAACAGCAGCGGCAAAAGAAGTCGTGGCGGCAGCAGCTACTTTTGGTTCCAGTCGGTGTCGTTGACTCGCTGGTTCACGGGCGCTGTCGCGTGGTGGGTGGTTGTCGGTCTTGCTTTGGCTGCTGTTGTCGTCACCGTCTCGAACAGCAATGATCTGGGCGCGTTTGGCCAGATCTCGCCTCTGTCCAGTGCTGTGTACGGTACATCGTCGTCGTCAACGCCAATCTCATGGATGACCCCGACGGCTCTTCTCGGCAGCCTTCCCCAGCTGGGTGTCGCTGTTTTGTACTTGCTGGTCGACACCCACCTGTCAGCCTATTTCTTGTCGCACGAGTCTGCTCAATATGTAGCTGCCCATCAGCACTGCCGCCGCCCGCTTCGTGTGTCGTACCGCCCGCGAGGCCACCAGACAACGTCGCTCTACCTGACTCTGCCGCAGCCGTTCCACTGGGCACTGGTGGTGGTGGCTGCTGGTCTCATCTTTGCCGTGGGCGAGTCTGTTGTCGCCACAGGCGTCACTTCGCCCGACAACAGTGTGCAGCTTGCCCTTCTTGGCTTCAGCGGTGTTGGCTCGGTTGTCGTCCTCGTCCTCCTTGCCGGTCTGGCCCTTTTGGTGCTCGTCCTTGGTGCTCGCCGTACACCGCCGCCCAATGCCTCGCTCGGCCGCAACCCATTGGTCCTGCCTGGCGGGTCCTGCAGCGCCGTCATCAGTGCCCGCTGCCACCCCATGCCGGAAGAGATGCCGACAGAGCTGACGGGCCTCAACGGAAGCAAGAGCGGTCCTCTGCCGCTGTGGCTGCGGCCACTCGCTTGGGGTCCTGTGCCGGCGTACCATCATCCTTATCAGGGCTACAACCGGCGGCGTGGTCTGACGCGTGAGGTCGTGTTGAGAAGCGACGGGACAGTCGGTAGTGTCGACGAAGACAATATCGATGCCATTGTCGGGCACTGCGCGTTTTCGAGCGGACCTCTGATGCCTCTCGATACAGCGCGGAGCTATGCATAAGGGAGAGATGCGAGGTCTTTGGAAGAAGAATTTTAAAAAAGGGAAGAATTTCAAAAAAGGGGCACTTGTAGTGCCTATTAATGAGCTAATGTTTATTTCATATTTTAGGAAGGAGGGATGGGGTGTGCATTTTGAAAACGGAAAGAACCATCGTCGGCGCACGATGCAGGAAGGAGCGGCTGGAGAACCGCCTGGCATCATATACCCAAAGAACGAAAGCATGGACTGCATCGCATTCTTTTCATTTGTTCAACTTCTATTATTAGTTCAAAAACAATACTATATTTTTGTACATCGATTGTGCTGAGTTTTCACTGTATTATTATGACTTAATGAGAGATTGAAAACATTTCCAGTCATCTTGAATTATTTCCAATTTATCACCGCCTTTTTATTCGTTTATTTCATAGATAAAGTTAAAATACGTTCTTGGTTACTTGCATAGCTTGATACAAAAATATCTTACGTTTGCTGTCTGTTCATGACTCTCAACAGCTCTTCGTGATAATCTTGATGTGGTTTAAGTCTCCTGGCTCCAGTAAACAAACTTTATCAGACCCGCCAATGAGCGCTGATCGTTGACGAAGTCGCTGTCCAGGCCAGAAAGGCAGGCCTAGACAGCAACCCCCTGTAAAAGTGTATTCTGTATACGTACTTACGACGTAATAAGTGTTCCGTAAAGTGGTATTAGTGGAAGAAGATTCAGGGCTATTGAGCAGTCGCCTATTGATAAGAAATAGGTAAGGTTAGAACGCTCAAGCGTCTGGACTGTAAAAGAATAATGTACGGAGACCTAGGAACTGGAGAGACCCCCAGCAATGGCCGGAAATATCAAATAATGCCGAATGACACTACATGGCGACTGCGACAGGCCGCATCCATCTCCACCAGGCAATTGCGCATGTTGATCGTTACGCCGACACTTTAACATACAATACAAACACAAGAAAGGACAAAGGAAAGCCTCCTAGGCCTCCTGCGATAAGCATGATTTTCCTTGATCAATCCCATGAAACCGAGGTGCACTTCTGTCTCTTCTATTGTGTCATTGTTGTCGTTGACTGGTTTGATTCGATTGGAGATGAAACGAACCGCGGAACGACGGAAAGCGCAGAGTAAAAGAGAGCATCGAATCCCTCCGACAACTGCCGATGCTGTCTGTTGGATCGAGTTATGGTTTCCATCAGCTTGTTCTGGCGCACTTTTAAAACCAACGTCGTCCCAGAGCAGCGGGCTGAAAGATACTAGAAAGCGGAACACCACCGCCCTCTCATTAAGGAACAAGGGACAAGGGCAGACATGACGGCGGAAGGGGGAGACAAGGCACAAGGGGAAATGGAAAGGGGCACAGAGACCCTTGGCTGGATGTCTGTTGGCTTTTGTGCCTCTACTTTCTGGTTCTTTTTTTTTTATCTTTTATCTTTTGTTCTTTTGAGTGCTCGCCGACGACTGCATGGGCTCTTCAGTGTATTCAGTGTGCTGTTTCTCCTCGTCTTCTGTCATTGGGCCGCTTCCATTACCTCATTCGTCCTAGCAGACAGAAAGAGACAGGTGCATCACAGGCCATCGAGACCAAACCCGGGGAACTCACAAGGCACCAGGACACCAATGCACTGGACAAAGGGAACTAGTTAAAAAAGGACCAAAATGACAAAGGGGCAGCCCAACAGGATTGATAGGCAGGTGTGAGAGTGAAAGATATTTGGTGAAAGGTGAATGCTGGAGGCGGAAAGTTGTAAGGTGAATGGCAAAGTCCAAGAGGAGACGACAATATAGAAAGGACGACGAGGGGAAACGAGCAGATGAAGGCAAAACGAGTGGACGAGAATGATGCATTGTGGAAACACTGTAAGGTACATTGCTCCAAAAACTGTGGATGGACGTTGTCAACTGTCAGACGAAGATGGCGATGTCCACGATAGTGGGACAATGGGATAATGGGGAGATGGCAATGTAGATGGAGATGCTCGAAACGAAAAAGGGACTTTCTAGATCTTAGACTCGGATCACGACGGTTTCCAAAAGACACGCCCCTAGCTATTTTGGCCTTTTGCCTCTTTGCTTTTGGCTTTGCCTTTTGGCTTCAGAGTCGATGGCAGATCACGGCGACCTCCGTCGATGGGCCAAAATAGACAAAAAATATGTGGATGACAAAAGCTTAGAAGCTTTGAACAAGAAGAAAATGGCCCGGAGAAGCAAGAACCAGCTGCCAACGTCAGGAACTTGGAAGAAAGAGCATGGAAGGCTGTGAAAGGCCGTGAAAGAGCAAGTACGAAAAAAAAACTGCAGGCTAACAAGAAGAGACTGGGAGAAGAGAGTAAACGCCGTTTTCTTAGACTGCTAGCGGCCCGTAGACGCCGCCACGGTGGCGGTGCGCATCTCAATAAGCTTTTGAAAGGGAGCCGCAACGTTGTATGGATCCACATCAAAGCATACCTCGTACTTGCTAATTCAGAGTTGACAATATCAAAGCTTGACACTGAAACGGCTTCAGCTGCACATCTGCTCTGGACCCAGGAAGTGGACCAACCTTGACGGCTGCCCCCGTTCTGACAATGATGCCAGAAATGTCAGAAATAAAAAAAAATCGGACGATGCCCAGAGCACTGCCCAGAGCAATGCTTAGCACACACTGCACGATGAATGCCTGGCTCTAGAAAGATGAAGCCATTTTGCCTCTCAAATGGAATCAAACGGCAACCAAAAACCTTGTTTCTTGGGAGCTTCCCGGTGACGTTTCTTGGCGTCTGACATCTGGCGTCTGGCGTCTGGCGTCTGTCGTTTGGCTGCTACGGTTTGTTTGTGGTTCCTGACGATGTCATTGCAAAAGAATGGCAAAACCCCAAACTCGGTGTTGGGAACCCCGAGAAATTGCCTTCTGTCACATAGACGGTTCCAGCCCAGCACCAGTTTCCTGAACCCCTCTTCTACGCCCCAAAATTATACGTTTTTTTTTCCCCCGGCCTTTCTTGCCTTTGCTTCCTCGGGTGTCAAAGATCAAGGAAAACACGTCAATCAAATTGGCTAGACAAGCAGAGCATAAAGGACGCCAATTTTCCTCGAATGCTTGTTCTGCACTTCTGTTCCCTGCTTTAGCCCCCCTCCTTGGTGTCCTTTGCAGCTGAAGGCCTCCTACTCTAGCCTCTAGACATACAGGGGCAGAGGAAACTAGAGGGTGGGAAGAACTAGACACATCCACAACGGTCTCGTAGACCTCCGTTAGAAAGGACCGTTCTTGTGGGGATGGTGCGGCAGCCTTGGGCAGCCGTTTGTTTTTTCCCTTCTCACTCTAGTTTTTTTTATTTTTTATTTTTATTTATTTTTTATTTTTTATTTTTTGGAGGTTTCCAGCGTATATCCACACAATGCCAAACATCAGCATTCGCCGTCTTCAGCTGAGGGCTGGTCTGATATCTCGACGTACGAGCACAGCTCTGAGATGATGCACATTTGCCTGTGTCGTACGCTGTTTGCGGATGACGGACGACGGATGACGGACGACAGTCGATTGTGGCAGATGTTTGTCATCCACAAGAAGTCAAAAGATACCCACATACACCCACACCCTCATGCTTGTATGTACATGTACACAATAGAGATGCATCTGCCCTATCGAACGGTTGTGTCCACCAAGATGCTCTGCCTGAACGGTTTGGGCTTCTGATCCCTGTCTAATCCCTGTCAGATCCCTGTCGTCCTTCCCTCCTTTGCTCCTCAACTCCTGAAGAGGTTGATAGGACTTCTGTGGACTGGCTGGTTGGCCCTAAAAAGCCGGAATCTAGACTTTTGCTTGGAATAAAATACAAAGGTTCATGGTTCATGGAGGGACACATCGAGTCGCGACTGGCTAAGAAGTTCTCTGAGATTGAACTTTTGTAAATGTTGGATTTACAGTCAAAGCATCATCGACTGCCCCGATGTGGTATACGAAATGGTACTGCCTTTCAGTACCACAGCCGAGCAACCCCGATTTCCCAACTTGTATACCGAACTTGCTGATCAAACTTGTGCAGTACGGAGTAGGCTCATCAACGATTGCTGTCTTTTTTGGGCGTATTTAGCGGACCGGCTACACACCTTTACTCCAGAAAATAATAATAAATATATAAATAAAAAAGAGAAGTGTCCGCCAAGTACCCGCCAAAACGCCCGGGCCGATGTGGGTTCGGGGATATAGGGTCCGGGCATCGCCCTTTCAGCCTGCCGTGCCGTGACCAGGTTCTTTTTTCTTTTCTTTTCCCGCTCTCTAATTCCTATCCTGCACTGCTATTTTGACCGTCTTTCTTACATGGGAATCGCGTCGGCTGCAATAAATGTCGATCACGGTATGTAGGGCACGTGTATCGAGTGGAATTACCAACGCTGTGCAACATTTGCGAACACGTCGTACTCGGATATAGTGCTCGAACAGCAGGTGTAGTAACTTCTCGTTGCAATGATGGGTTAGGCAAGAAACGGTCGTAAAATCTTTAAAGAAAATTGGTCAGCAAAATTCTGAGAGATGACGATTACGGGGACCAGGCAGAGGGTCAAACATCACAAAGCAGAGCAACTGTGGCGAGGCAGCAGTCAAGCTTAAACTTTACAGAATTTGAGACTTTTGTGTTCCTGTCGTTCGACTCTGATTGGGCGTCCATCTGTCAAAGCTACAAGGCTGGGTTAGTTCACATAAAGGTCAAATAGCTGAGATTGAAGTGATGAGTATGCTGAAAAGTCTTCATGGTTCGACGATGGCAAACATCAACTTTGCTTCGTGGATAGCCAAGACGCCACTGTCACTTATGCTTCATTTTCTGGGTCGTGCCAGTCATATTCTGACTGCACTCGGTGTAGTCTCGGCGCCCTTGGCAGTTCTTGTCCTGTACATATGGGGAAGGTCAAAGGCATCGCAATGGCGATAAAACAGTAAATGGTGTGACGGTCGAAAATGGCTTCATGTTTAGTCCAGAACTCCTGTCTCCTTGTCGTTTCCATTTGCCAATTCACCGAAACTTTTCTCCTGCGTAACGTTATACTGGAGAACCATGGATCTATAGAGGTGCCAAGGCAAGGTGAAATCGACAAGTAGAAATAAAGGTGAAGTGAATGTCACTGTCCGTAACAAAATAAGTAAATAAAAGAGCGGTAGCAGAATAGTCTCGCCGAAGCCTATGAATTGCGTCGCCGAGATCCGTGCCCGTATATGTCGAAGGACAGAATTTAGCAACAGACTGTACAAACTACGACACCTTATGAGGTCATGAAGCCATACAGGCTCCAAGGGGCGAGATGAAAGCATAGACTGCTATAAAAAAAACAGGGCAGCAAGCTTCATCTTTTTTTTTTTCTTTTTTTTTTTTTTTTGCAGAAGCTGGTTTCTGAGGGCTGGTTTGGGCGGTCCCTTCCGCGGAGATCGTCCAAAAACATCGGCCAGGCCGTGGTCCTATTCCACTGCAGCTCGACCATACCCAGCTGAGCTGGAAGAAAAACAAAGACTTGCACGCCCCCCCGAGCGCCCCTCCCCAGCTGCTCTTCTCTGGGGTTCTCCACTGGAAACGACGGGGCAGCTCGGTCGGCGGGCGGCGTCGCCGCTCAAGAACTGGGCCTCAAGCCTCAAAGTCCAATCATTGGTGAGAACGACATCCGGTCGTGGGGCCCAACATTTCCGGTCACGTCTTGGTGGGGGGGGAGTCCAGAACTCCTATCTCCTTATCGTTTCCAGCCACTTACATAGAGTAGGAAGCAGGCGGAGATGGATATAGGGGGTGGGAGAAGGGACGCCGGCCTGTAGACCAACTGGCGACAGTCTGTCGACGGTCCGTCCGCTTGGTAAAGACAGGCACAGGCCAAGTGTGGCTGCTGCTGGCTTGTTGGAAGGGGAAGGGGAAGAGAGGAAGAGAGAGGAGGGGGATGCGGAAAAAGGATCAGGCACGTTCGACTGAGCAGAAAGGGCCATGGAGGCAAATCAAAACCAAGGAACGGCATATTGACCAGTGTGCCGAGGCCAGCTGGAGAGGAGAGGAGCCTCAAGGCACCAAAGGCACCAGAGGGAGGGAGGGGGGTAGCCAAGAGGAGAAGAGACTAACGAGGGAGCCGATGGAACGAAGCCGCACCGGCGTCAACGACGGACCCTGCCTCCGGTGCAGACCGGCGCCCGCATTGCCCGCAGACAGCAGAGCAGTTTTCTTTGTACTCCGATTTAGCGTGGTACATCGACCTCATTAGTACGACGCCGCGGATGGCCGGATTGTGAAGCGAGTGAGGGAGGCCTTCAGCTGTGTGCCAGATCTGCTCGTCGAAACTGTCCTGTGATGTGTTTTGGAGGGTCTTCTTATCGCTAATAGGGCATTCATTGCGTTTTGTTTCACTTTCGAGCTTGGTCTCTTTTTTTTGTCTCTTTTTTTTTTTTTTTTTTTTTTTTTTTTGGGTGCCGGTGAAGCGATGATTTGTTTCAGCGCAACCCTACGAGGCTTTCGAATTTATTTAAGCTCTTTTCACTGCTTTGATACTTTATCTACTCTTATCTCCATTTATGTCTCCATATTGAGATACTTGATATTGGTACGCGCCGTTTTGCGCCTCGACCAAGGTGCAAGATTGTAGGAGATTGTAAATATCGATTTGTGGCTGGTCAAGAAGTAGTCAATTTGATAAATTAAATACTGTAGGTACGGTGACGGTTCTTCCCCGGAAAACAACGAACGGGGCAAAAACTAAAGAGGAGTAGCGAGCGTGTAGAGAATTGAAGGAGAAGAGGGGAAAATGAGAAAATGAAAACGAGGTTATCTAGCCATGTTAGTGGCCACCGCCCTCCTCTGGTGGCCAGCCTCAACATTTAAGAGCTCTGTCTCTGTCCAGACCTCTTCAGACCCCAGTTATTAAGAATAGTTATCAGCCATGTAACGTGGCTGGGGTATGATAGTCGCCTTACAGCTGTAAGCATCCTTTTACCTTTACGTACTGTCTCGTATCGACGGCATCTTCCGTATATTGCGTGCTTGCGTGCTTGTTTTCCTGTTTACGAATTTCGAATCCAAACAGGTTCTCAACTCGTCGTGAAAGATATGGATGGTGCTCTCGTTATGGCAGGCCAGTGTCATAGGATGTAGTAAAGGGCTCGCCAGGATACCGAACCCCCCCCCTCGGTGTCGGCGATCACGCTCGGCGCAAACCGCGCCAGCTGGCTGACAGTGACCAGCTTGTTGAGG
>JADHKS010000005.1:1930521-1975483 GCA_019925295.1 Sporothrix pseudoabietina | reverse complement strand
GGTGGCCAAAAAATGCAACCCAGTAGCGCACCGCGGGCAAACCATCAGTTAGGTCGATCCCCCGGGTAAATCCAGAGTTTTTGGTGTTTTTCTTGGTTTTTTTTTTTTTTTTTTTTTTTTTTTTTTTTTTGAATTTCGTCGATTGTGGCAGGTTCGTTTGTACTTTAGTACGAACGTACGTGTATGTTTCTTTCAAGTTGACAACCCCTCCTTTTTCACGCCGGCGGGCAAACATTGTCTGGGCGGGAACATGCCCTTTTGGGGATTTCCCTTCGATGTGCTATTTTTCCTTTGATCATTTTGCCTCCACAAGAATCTGTCATATTTGTTGGTTTCTTGTATTTTGCATCTTTTAGTATCCCTTACCGCGGAGGTGAGGGGCGCTGGCCGCCCGTGATCGTTTGTGCAGCTCTAGACTCCGGCCCCGAAGTGGGCTAAAATGCTGGTAAGTGTAGAAATCCGGGCCTTATGTCGCACCAGAATACTCCGTTGTCACGATGTTGCTCGCTTTCCGGGCAGCCATTTCCCTGTTTGATACCGATGTTGCTAACACTGTTCATCTGTTTGTGGTTATCGCAATAGAAAGATCGCTCGTCTGGCCGCCATGGAAACCGGCACCGCATTAGTCTTTCACAATCAAATCATCCTTTGGTCTTGCTCGCTGGGATGAACAGCTCATTCAACCTGGATTGCCTCGACTGTGGATGGCATTTGGGTGGCCCGCCAGCCGGCTTATATATCTGTTGTACGGCCTATTGTTTTATTTACCCATTCTTTGTTTTCTTGGGTTTCGCCCAGTATCTGTTTGCCTGCCCCGTGCTTTGCGTCTTCTGTGGCCAAGTGTGGAGATGGTTCACAACTTGCAAATGTCTGGTTCCCATCGGAGAGGCGGCACAGCATCGCCCTGCACGTCTGCAAGAAACCGGTCTCGATTTATGGTACTCCGCATTATACGGCATGCTTTCTCTGCCGGCCAGCATGTAAAGTACCCAATAACCAGACGAGTCGATGCCGCGTTCCCCAGAATTGCACAATAGGAAGGTAACTTGGCGAGATACGGAGTACATGTACTTGACTTACACCAGCCACACCTGCAGCTCCCACCGGCGGCTGTTCAAACGCACTCCAGACTGTATTCTTGACTCGCTAAATTTAACACAATTTACGGCATACGGCATATCTGCACGTGCGAAAAGCCAGAGACAAACGCTGGCCAGTGAATGCTCTTGAGACGTGCTGTAGAGCAACATCCAGCGCTTATTCGTATTGTTTGCTCCCGCTATGCATATGAGGCTCACGAATCAGGGCCGCAGTCGGGCCTCTGTTCTGTGTAGTGGCATATTGCATCTGCACCTGCAGTGCAATATCGAATTTCTCCTTTTTTAATACCAATTTCCAACCGCGTGAGAAACGGTTATTTTCAGAACCGTTTGGACATCCCATTCAACGTTCCCATGGACCAAGGAATGAGCATGGAAAACCGTCCCGTGATAAGGTTGGAATGTGTCTCACCTATCTTCTCAACGGCGCAGCCTTCACCTCGCACGGGAGACGCGGGACGAGCACGTCAATGAGGGCGGACTGGAATGGGACGGTGAACGGCCCTTGATGCTAGCTCACGGAACATCTGGATAGAGGGATGGAAGGAGATGCTCTTGGCATTGCGATCTTTTTATGGAGCAGCAGAAGTTGTGCGTGAGTTGCTTTTTGCAGTTGCACTCGGTGTGAAAACCCTGTGAGGGCATCAAGCTCTCGTACTGTACTCGTTTGTCTTTTGCAAACAAACAAACACAGACGGAAGAGCAAAAAAATACCTTGCAGATACGTTGATGAAAGTGGGTTCCCTCTAATAAAACAGAGTACCATCGTGGTTGTCCAGGGTCTCGTTTCGTTTCAACGGGGGTGCAGAGATAGAGAGGTGAAGAACACACTGAAAAGTCTCTCTTCAGTGAAAAAGACTTGAAAGAGACATCGTCAACATGGTCAACATGGCCCGACAGCAACCTAATTTCCGCGCAGACCAATCATCGTGGGCCGGAACCCTCCACGGGACCACATATCATTTTATTTCCAGTGCGTCAGGACGAAGAGACCCCCCAAAAAGGGAGCCTAAAGCTTCGCTTCAGTCTGGCGGTGCAGGGGTAGACCCCTGCTCACAAGAAGGGAAAAAGGAAAAAACCACTGCAACCCCAGCTCCGTCTCAGGGAGCCAGGCGGCTGGCCGGGCCTGTCCGAGGTGTCTGGCATTGTTCTATTTTCTTTTTTCATGATACTGAGTTTCGAGATGTGGCTTTCGAGGAGATTGCCTACAAAGTTCCGAGGTTCTCAAAACGGCCGCAATTGCACAACACCTACGACGTACGGAGTACTCCGTACTCAGAGAGGATAAGTCTGCAATTGCACAAACTTGCCAGCGTGCATATCGCCCACGAGCAACACCGGGCCCGTTCGCCTGCGAGGAAAAGGAAGCGATGATACGGCGACCGGATGATGTGCACGCTGGACACAGAAGATACGTTAGGCACGTTGATACGCACCGTCTTGCCACCGCCGTGCGTTCTGTTTCTCCAACTCTGAAAACAAGAGATAAAACTCGCACGCGGACAGACGCACACGCACGACATCTTCTCCTTGCATATCACGGACTAGGCGGCCTGGTGGGCGACAAATATCTGTTTGCATCGGAACGTGCGGCGTTGTCTTACCATTGTCAAAGTGCGATAGTGCAGAGTCTTGGACCTTGCTTTTCTGGAAAACCGTCGTCTCGGGATCCGGTTTTCAGTAGTATTTTTTGGCTTTTGGTTGCTACGCCAGTGCGCTGTCCATGTGTTGCTGGCTCGTTGATTTAAACCTGTCTTGGCGCTGTCTATGATGCATAGCGTTGTTGGGAAGAAGCTCTCGTCGCCAGCTAGCATTGCGCCAGCACGCGCCGCCACTGCATTCACCTCTTGGTGTCTCAGTCCGTCGTGGCCACGACCGTTTCCCCTCCTAGGGAAACATGCCGTTTTCGATTTCCCAGTTTTTCTCGTTCTTTTCGCTTGCCCTAGTTCGTAGAGTTCTCGAACATGGAAAAGACAGTGGGCAAACCTAGCGTATACGGCGCGACCCAGGGAAGAAGAGGGGACCGCGCGCACGCCCGAAGTCCGTCTGCCGATCCCTTCTGGAGGTTTTGATTTTTGCCTTTTTTTCTTGTTTCGTGGGCTGTGCTTCTAGAATTCTACTGTCTGACCGCGCCGATAAATATACTCCGTATGCGTATATCGTTATATCGTGTCGTGGGATATGAACGCGGCATAGAGTAGGGTACGGCAGCGATATCACGGAAGAGTCCACCGCCGTCTCCAGCCAGCAAACCAACAAACCCATATCCCGGCAACGGAACCGTGTGTACTCCGTAAATGTTTTGAAAATATTCAATATGTACGTTCGTAGGAAGTCAGACAAGCCTCACAGAACCAGAAACACAGGGCAAGAACACAAGAATGAGGGACATGACACAAAACGGCACACGACACGACACGAACACGAATGCCTTTTGTGGGCGCGTGTCAACGGCGTGGCGAAGTGCAAGCTGAGATATGAAACCAGAAAGATGAGAGAGACTCAAAAGGAGACGGGAGATGAAAACTTTTGTCGGCAGAGAGCCCCGGGACTCCACAGAGATTGCGTTTTAGGGAAGGAGCAGCGCTGTGAGCAGAAAGAAAGAATACCGAGTGGGAGATTGTAGTATCACGTATCACGTCCCACAAAACACGCAAAAGCAAGCAGACGCGTTGTTGAGAGTTCGGATGGAAGTTTTGTCAGAAGGAAGTTTGATTGTTTTTTGCAGTCCTTTTGTCTTTTTGTCCTTTCGTTGGCATCGTTTCTTTTTGCCCGGCTAATATGCAGATATACGGAGTATTACGTCGTACATGTACAGAGATCACAGTCGCTCTTGCCTCCTGAGCTTCCATTGTCCCTTTGCTCTTTCCTGCCTTCCATCAAAAGGACCGCCCGCAATGCCAGCGCGTGGCGCTAGCTCCGCCCACAGCTCTTTCCCAAAGCTGCTAAATTGTTCCTGGCCTGGCCTGGATCCGCTCTTGCTATTTTGGCTGCGTTTATACCCCTGTCCGTCCCAATTGGCCCTTTCCTTATTGGGCTAGCACCCGTGCTGCAACAACGTCGACCCTTGTACGGGGGGCAGACTGCGAGAACAGTGAGGCAGTCAGAGAAACGGGGGGAGGGGAGGTGAGATCCTGGGCTGCTCGTGTTTGTGTCTCTCTTTGCCGGTCTCGTCGGCCAGGGCTCGCCGGGGGGGGACTGTCGTGCTGTCCAGGCACTCCCGCGCTCCGTCACATCGCTCTTGCTGTTGTGCGTTGTGTGCGTTGTCTGTGTTGTGCTCCTGGGTCGCTCCTGCCCTCTGACGACGAAACGACATCGGTTCGCTCCTTATGTATTTACCTCTTTCCGCACCAAAACAAGCTCTATTGTTGCCCGTCCAGCGCATTGTGTCTCCTAAGCTCCTTCCTGTGAAGTGTCTTGCGCCTTCCGTCTTCTTTTGAGTCCTCACCTCACACCCCATTCGGGAAAGACCTTTCCCACTCGCTATTATCTCGTCTTTTCCGCTCGCATCTCTTTCTGCTTCGACTTTCTCCAATTTCCTTTCCCACTTTCCACTATCTTTCGCGTGTGTGGAGGCGCATCTCGTTCTTCAGCTTCTGACTATTTGACTTTCTTTTTTTTCTGCCGCCCAATTTAATTTCTTCGTTTCGTGCATATTCGGTGGCCCTGTTGCCTTTTCTTCTTTCTTGCGGCGGCATTTCAAGCATACGACAAAGCCCCTATTCGGACCTCAAAGTACCTTTTCTTTCACCGGCAAGAAAATTGCATACCGGAAACCGAAATTGAGCCTCATTCGCTGCCAGCCCAGCCATCACTTTCTTTTCGTCCTTATTCATTTTTTCGTCGTCTTTTTTCTTCTGCCCACATTCCTTTTTCCTCCACCAAAGAACCGGAGCCCACAAACCCAAGCGAACCCACCGTCTTCATCTTCGCTCACAAAAGCTGCAAGGAAAATCACCGCAGCAGACGCACACGCACATCCTGCAGCAAACCTGCAGCAAACCCACAGCCCGCCAGCCTGCAGCACGCCTTGCATTGGCCCAGACGCACACCAGCAAGCCCTGTCTCCTGTCCGGTAACGCGACGAGTGACCCGGGAAACGTCAACAAAGCAACAGGCACGAACCCGTGAGATCACAACAAGAAATCCGAATTCAAACTCGCAACCAACGCAAGAATCAATTCGATTTCGGTAGGTTTCGTACTGTGTAAATCCAGCCCATCGGTCTCCATACCCTCCACACCTCTAATCTACCCGCTCGTACACCCATCTTTTCCCGTCCCCCAAGCTCCAAGCCCCAATGATCTGAAGAGCGAAGTGGACAGCCGTCTCTCCCGTCCGTCTTTGCGCCGTCATTGCCTCCACACCCACCTGTTTTTCGCTTCAACAACGGTGTGCGCTGGTCCTTTTTTGGTGCCCCGTTTTGCTTGGGCTCGTTCTTGAGTCTGGGCTCTTTTTTGCTGTTTGCGGCGGCCGCTTATTTCTGAGTTGGTCTGAAAACCGACTTGGCCTGCCTCTGTTTGGCCTGGTCTGCACTGTGGCCCTACTCTGCGCCTATTGCTACCTCGCCAATTTCCTTTTCTACTACCCTGTACTCCGTACCCCCCGGTCGACTCCTCTTCCTCTCACTCTCCTCTCCCCTTTCCACTCTCACCTTTTCTCTTTCTTCGCTCTGCCTCCTGATTTTCCTCTTTCTTTCTGCTTCTGTATTTTCCTCTTGGATTTTCAAATTCTCGCGAAAAATCGCCAAGGTCTCACCAGCGTCGACACAAAATCACTGACATCGTCCCTCGAAGTTGCTTCAGCTCCCGATTTTTCACTCAGCCAGCCAACCTCCAACGACCCGCGCAGTACCTGGTACCTGAATCATCGACCAATTAGACCCGGACCAACCGACGAGACAAGGCACAAACAACAAGAGACAACAAGCTACACTTCTCTTCTCTGCCCGACGCGTCGACAGCTCAACGGCACCGATCAACGAGCACAATCTCGATTATTTTTAGTCCTCTTCGTCAAATCGTGCAATTATGTCGTTGTGTGCGCAGTAAAGCTTCCCTTTTTCGACCGCCTACGACTCGCGCCACTCTCTTTTCGCCCATCCAATCCTCGGAAGACGGAAACACCGGCCGTTTGAACACCAGAAATCAGAACACGCGCGCATTTCAGCGAATTGAGAGCTTGCTCACCAGCTTCCTGCGAGCTTGCGACGGCCGTTACACACTCACAAATCGACACATCTAGCCAGCATGTCGTCGGACTGTATTTCTTTGCAGGGCTCGACAAGGTGCCCGGCCTTTCAGTCGGCCTCCATCTCACCATCCGCAGCCAGCGGTCAATTGTGCGTTGCCCTCTTGAGCTTCCGGAGTCGATGCGTCTGTTATCCAGTGTTTGGCTACTAACCATGTGTGCAGTGACTTTCTGAAGTTTGTTTCCGACCGCGCGACGTTTGACTCGGAGCTTGCCGCTTACATCTCAACGACGTTTATTCAAGAACAGTAAGGCTGCCTCTCTCATTCCAGCCCCCCCCGTTTTCCCTCGTGGTAAGCTAACACCCCGATCAGATTCCAAGCCCGCATAGGATGCCAGGGCATAAATCTTGCAAACACGAGCGAAATCTATCCGCGCTACCTCACAAGCACCATCTGCAGTGCCATTGTCCAGTCTTCCATTTCAACATGCAGCCTTTCAGCAGCAGACTCACAACCTCTGTGCGCGGACACTTGCGCAGAGTATGCCGAGAGTGAGCTCTACATTGTCGACGACAGCGCTCTTTGCGCCAACGCCAGTTCAGATGCCGTGAAGTTGATAAGATCCGACTTTGCCGTCTGCTCGTCTCCCGATAGCGCCCTGTCCAGTGAATGCGTGGCTGGCAGCACCAACGAACCCGACAACTGTGGCTACGGCAACAGCACCATTGGCCTGTGCTCCTACTGCGCGTCTGGCGGTGTCAACTCGACTGACACCTGCTGCTACAACTCGAATGCCGAGAGCCGGTGCGTTGGTGTTGTTTTACCGACTATCACTCCGACCGTGACTTTCACCGCATCTGCCTCACCAACAGCGCCCGCTGCATCCTCTTCTGCCGCTGCTGCTGCCGGCACTCACCATGGCTTATCTGGTGGTGCCATTGCTGGTATTGTCATTGGCTCACTTGCCGGGGTTGCTCTGCTAGCTGGTCTGATTTTCCTCGCTATTGTTGCCCTTCGCCGGAGGCGCACTGGCAGCCAGAACGGCAGCATCTTCAACCAGCCATCTCCAGCTCGCAAGGGGGTCATGCCGCAAATGTCCCACTCGCACCAGGCTTTGCCGTCTTCCCACGGCAACCAGCCCTTTGAGGTTCTCCCAGGTGGCCGCATTGCGCGCATGTCGGCACTGGAGGGTCCCGGTGTGGATGGCGGCGATTCTCCGAACCCCCCAGGCCGGGGCGCTTCTGCCGGCGCAGGTGCCGTTGCTGGCGCTGTTGCTGGCTACGCTGTTGGCAGACGGCGCGGTGACGACCACTCTTCGTCTGATGGCTACAACGACAGCCCCGACTCTGAGAACCGCACCGGTATTCTGCGGCCACCACCGACGACGACGCGCCGCAACGGCTCGCTTTCGAGCGGCTCTGTTCTGGCAGGCGAGGACCCCCAGTCGCCCTCGAGCGCGGGCATGTCTTCGCCGCAGGCCATTACTAGCCAGCAGTCAGAGCAGCTGCCCTTCTTCAAGGACTACTACTCGCAGGACGACATTCACCCTGGCGACCGTGTGGCCGTTCTCTGGGCCTACCAGCCGCGTGCTGCCGACGAGTTTACTTTGGAGCGTGGCGACATGCTCAAGGTCGTTGGTATCTGGGATGACGGCTGGGCAACAGGTGTGATGATGAACGAGCGTGCTGATGAGTGGGAGGCGCGGCGCCAAGCACAGCGGGACAGCGGCGTGTCTAACACATCCGGCCGTGGCCGCGACATCTCGCCAGCAGTTAGCGGTGAGATTAAGGCCTTCCCGCTTGTCTGTGTCTGCCTGCCAGAGCACTGGCGGAAGACGATTGAAGGCGACAGCTCGACCGAGACGGCATCAAGCGCACACCCCATGCACGGATTATAACCGTTGTCTCTACGACAAATGTTACAAACCCATTAATCTGCATTTCTCTTTCGCCTCTTGAATAATGCCTTATGAAACGACGTCCTCCTCATCCTCATCATCCTATACAACATACCAGCCTTGGAGTTTGGCGCTTTTCGCCTGTACGCCCGACCATCAAACAAAACCACAACCTTTTATTACGCTATTATCTCGAATGCCCATTGTTTCCTTTGTTTTTCTCTTTGTTTCGTTGGACTTATTCATCGCATACCGACACTGTTGACTACCCGCAGCTTCGGTCACCTTTCCAACAATACAATCGTCTACTTTCGCCTTCAGCATCTTTTCTTTTTCTACGCAGCGCTTTGATCGATTTTGTTCATATTTTCGCTTCACGACTCTCCTTTCGATATCTGGCCTCTTTTCTTTTTTACCATTTTCGGCCGACCGGCTACGGCGCATAGACACGACCCGAAGCTATTTTGCTACCCACTCTCCTTGATTCCACAATACATTCACTTCATCTTCTTGCTTCTATCTTTTTTTCTTTGCCATCTCGCCATCCTACGATACAGCTTAATGTCTCAATCCTTACCATCTTTCTCTTCGATGACCTCCTTAATCACTGAGAGCCTGTGTCTTCAGGTTAACTGCTGGACACACGCTTTCTCGAGGCCGATCGCCACTTTGATATCTATTTCGTTTCCTTGCTCTCGAACCATCTTCAGCCACGATACCCAAAAATCTCCGGAAGCAAATGGACAACAAACGGATGCGTGGTGTTTCTTTGAAGAGGACTTTTTTCGTCTTTATTTCTTGTTCATTTGTTTCGGAATCTCTCTGACGAAAACAACCACTCTGTTCTTTTCGATCATCTTCTTAACTACTCTAAATTTTTATTTGTTTCCTTTTATTAGGGGGAGTCATGAGGGAGGTAGGAGCATTCAAGGGCAAGGAAAGGGAGTAGCTGAGCAGTATATTTCGTTGTCGCTAGGATGGCTGTGAGGAGTCCTGGAGATGATGCAGCTGGCTCTCGTAAAATAGTAGCTTTAAAATAATATACATTATTCATTGTTTGTCTTCATTGTGTCAAATGCATCTGTGATTTTGATTGTGCTTTGGAGAGAGGCGACACGAGGCTATCAATGTCTCACTTGTTCCTTGTTCGCTGAACTGGATCACGTGCATCACGTGGTCGTTTGTTCGCAGTGGTGATTATCTTATCGCACCCACCTCGCTAGCGCCCGTTCTTGGTTGGGGGCAGGTGCCTCCTGTCTGCTGTAAACACTAATCAGACTGGACCACAGTGGAGACCCTCCAAAGACGTCAGGCAGCTCCAAAGCAACCTCCATCGAAGCTTCCAACGGCGAACAGCCGCAACTCCCTTCCCACGACATCACCCTATTACTCCATCACTGGCCGTCGTGGAATGGTCGGAGCTACCACTGTCACAACCATACCGCTACACCACGATTCCGCCTCCATTACCGCTCCGCCCTGCCATGATTCTTCGACAGACCTCGATCGAGCGACGATAGCGAGCTCCTGAGCTCTCGACACCTTTCCTTCCCCCTCCATCGCGACAATCTACCCTACGACATCACAACACCTGCTACCCATCTACGCCAGCCCCCTCCTACACTATGGGACAGGGCTACTCGCTGACGACGCCGTCGGCGGGGTCCGCCGGCATCGACGTCCCCGAACTCGGCGACCTCGTCTACGAGAAATCCATCGGCATCGCCCGGTTCATGAAGAGCATCCGCGCGCGCCATCACGACGGCGTTGTCCTTGTGAAAGTGCTGGTGAAGCCATACACACCAATGACTCTGGCCATCTACCGCGACCGCCTCGTCCGCGAACGCCGCATCTTGGCCGACGTCCCCAACGCCCTCGCCTACCAGCGCATCATCGAGACCGACACCAACGGATTTCTGGTGCGGCAGTTTTTGTACAGCTCGCTGTACGACCGCATGAGCACACGACCCTTTTTGGAAGACATTGAAAAGAAATGGCTCGCCTTCCAACTGCTCTGTGCCCTTCGCGACTGCCACGCCCGCGACGTCTATCACGGCGACATCAAGACGGAAAACGTGCTGGTGACGTCGTGGAACTGGCTGTACCTGACGGACTTTTCGTCGGCGTTCAAGCCCGTGCTGCTCCCCGACGACAACCCGGCGGACTTTTCGTACTTTTTTGATACTTCGGGGCGGCGGACATGCTACCTGGCGCCGGAGCGGTTTGTACCGTCGGCAACAGCCACGGCAGCCGCAGCGGCTGCTGGCGACGATGATGACGATGATGACGACGACAGTCCAGAACTCGACGATCTCGACGATCTGGATAATGGTAATACACCGGCAGGGCAGCCAGGAAAATCATCACGACGCCACCCAAGTGGTCGCCGCGGAGCCCCACCAGGCACACCACCCAAGCACATCACCTGGGCCATGGACGTCTTCAGCGCCGGCTGCGTCATTGCCGAGCTCGTCCTGGAGTCGCCTATTTTCAGTCTGAGCCAGCTCTTCCGCTACCGCCGTGGCGAGTACGACCCGTCTGTCGCACACCTCAGCCGCATCCCCGACCGCGATCTGGCCGACATGATTGCCCACATGATCCAGCTCGACCCGCAAAAACGCTACGCTGCCGAAGAGTACCTCGACTTTTACCGCGGCAAGGTGTTTCCCGACTATTTCTACTCGTTCCTGCACCAGTACATGGAGGTCATCACGGACCCTGTGCCGGCACACTACCCTGCATCCGGCGCAACACGCAATCTGGGCGAGGCCGACGAGCGGATCGACCGGGTGTTTTATGACTTTGACAAGATTTCGTACTTTCTAGGGTTCCAGGATGATGGTGCTTCGACTGGCACAGACAAGGCGAGCGAGACAAATGCCAACAAGGAGAACAGTCTGGTGGCCCGCGCATCCGAAAAGGTGCCTCCACCACCACGTCTCGGCCTAGGCCTCTTTCCTGTGCGCCTCAGCATACCGACCAAAGAGCACAGCGTGCGTGCCGGTGCACAGCCGACGGCCGACAATGGCGCACTTATTTTTCTGACGCTCATTGTGGCATCGATCCGCAATACAGCGCGCTCGGCGTCCAAGATCCGCGCCTGTGATGTGCTGCTGGCATTTGCCGAGCGGCTGACCGACGAGGCCAAGCTGGATCGCGTGCTGCCGTACTTGATGGCAATGCTCAGCGACAAAGCCGAAATGGTCGTTGTAGCGGCAGTGCGGTCCATTACACAGCTGTTGGCCCTCGTGCGCACCGTCAGTCCCGTGAATGCGCACGTCTTTCTAGAGTACATTTTGCCGCGCATGCAGGCGGCTCTTCTGGGCACATCATCATCCAACGGCCGCGAAGCCAGCCCCGTTGTGCGTGCTACGTATGCTGCTTGCCTGGGCACGCTCGCCACGACAGCCAACCGCTTCCTTGAGATGGCCGCACATGTCGACCGGATGGTGGGCGGTGTCAAAGACGACGATGCCGACCTGGAAGATCCCAAGTCTGCGGCGGCTGCTACGATTTCTTCATCTGCAGACGACAATGACATTCTCATGGACGGCCTGTTTGACGCTGCCCAGCGTGAGCTCGTTGATCTCTTTGAACTCCACACCAAGGCCCTCATCGAAGACGCCGACCCCTATGTGCGGCGCGCGTTCCTTACCTCGGTGCCCGATCTGTGTTTGTTCTTTGGCGCTGCCGACGCCAACGACATTATTGTCACGCACCTCAACACCTACCTCAACGACCGCGACTGGATGCTCAAGTGTGCGTTTTTTGACACGATTGTCGGCGTGGCCACGTTTCTGGGCAGTGTGTCCCTTGAAGAGTTTATCCTGCCGCTCATGATCCAGGCCCTGACCGACCCCGAGGAGCATGTCGTGCAGGCCGTGCTCCAGTCGCTGGCGGAACTGGCGGACGTCGGTCTGTTTTCCAAGCAAATGGTCTGGGAGCTGGTCGAGGTCGTCGCTCGCTTCACTGTCCACCCCAATATCTGGATCCGCGAAGCCGCTGCCCGGTTTTTGGCGGCCGCCACCAAGTTCCTGTCACCCGCCCAAGTGCGCTGCCTCTTCTTGCCGCTCGTTGCGCCCTACCTCAAGCCGCCCGGACTACTGCTACCGGCGTTCTCGAGTGCAGGCTCCTCCCCTGAGCTTTTGTTGTTGGACCACCTACAGAAACCACTGTCGCGCGCCGTCTTTGACCAAGCCCTGATCTGGGCCATGAAGGCCGACCGCGGCGCGTTCTGGAAGCCAGTCCAAAAGCTGCGGGGGTTTCCCTTTGGCATGTCTGCATCCTCATCGTTCCCGTCGTCTGTAGCCGGCCAAGGTGGCAGTGGTGGTGGTGGTGGTAGTGGCGGCCCTTCCTCTGCTACTGGCCGCGCCATCCCGCGCCTGCTCAAACGTGTCGAGCGCACCGAAGAAGACGAGCAGTGGATCAACCGTCTGCGCAATCTGGGCCTGTCGACGGACGACGAGTTCAAGTTGCTGGCCCTGCGCGAGTTTATCTGGCGTCTGAGCCGGCTCAAGATGCATGACCATGCAGAACCACAACACGGCGATCCCAACCTCAACAACATTGTCCCGTTGCGCAGCCTCGGCATCACACCGCAAACTGTCCTGTTTGACGAAGAACCGCAAAAGCAAACCCACCTGCCCGTCCCGCCGCCGCCTTCCGGCCGCAGCATGGCCGTCGCCGCCGCCATGGACTTTGACGTCGGTGCCAATGCACCCCGCTCGATTGAAGACGCGCTGCACGATGCGTCCATGACGATTGACGACCCTGTTGCCAAGCGCCGGCGAGCCGCCCTCAATATCCACCGCAACCGTCTGGGTCACCGTGGCGGAGCGTCGCCATCGCCGGCTGTGCGGGATGGCTACTTGACAACGACATCGACGGGCAGCCGCAACAACAGCCCACGGGGGGAACGTGATGTGGCTGGATCGCCCACTGGTGGTGGTCCTGGCGACGATACGGCGTCGTTGCGGTCACTCCAAGTAGCCCTGTCACCGCCCGTTAGCGATGGCGGTGTTGGGAGTGGAGCTGCTGCTGCTGCTGCTGCTGCTCCTACTGGTGGGACCAGCACGCCCGCCTCGCTCCGTCACCGTCCCAGCGCCATTTCTTTGCTGAACCGCAAAGACAGCGCCGCCCTCAAGAGCAAGAGCGGCGCGGCCGAGACGACCACGACCGAAGCCAATGCCTTTGGTCAGGTCGAGGGCCGGTCTGCCTTTAGTGGGAGCGTGCCTTCGCGGTCGCCCGTGCCATCCGACGACCAGAGCATCAGCGAGCAGGATGAGATGCCCTCGGGTGCCACTTCAGGCAGTGTCAGCGGAGCCGCCGGAGGTGGTGGTGCCAGTAGCAGCCGCTACCGCGCCCACCACACGTACAGCGGCAACGACCCCAGTGTTCTGAGGATGCTCGATGCCATGTTTGTCGACAACTACCCGCACGATGTGGCCGAGTTTAGTCCCATGGTGACGCCCATCGCGCGCAAGAAGGCCAGCTCGTCGCCGACGACGGCCAGTGCAGGGAACAGCAGCAACACGGGCAAGAGAGGCCCCGATGTGTGGCGCCCCGCGGGCCAGATGGTGGCCACCTTCTCCGAACACACGGGAGCCATCAACCGCGTCGTCGTGTCGCCTGACCACGCCTTCTTCTTGACGGGCGGCGACGACGGCACCGTGCGCGTCTGGGACACCCAGCGCCTTGAACGCAACATTGCCCACCGCTCGCGGCAAGTGCACCGGCACACGACGCCCGGTGCACGTGTGCTGGCTCTCTGCTTTATCGAGAATACGCACTGCTTTATTAGCTGTGCGAGTGACGGCAGTGTGCACGTGGTCAAAGTCGAGTACTCGGTCCCGCCGGGCTCGTCCAGCGGTGGCGGCATGCCGCGCTACAGCCGCCTGAGGCTGCTGAGAGAATACCAGCTGCCGCGCGACGAGTGGGCCGTCTGGTGCGATCACTTTAAGCAGGAGGCCAGTTCTGTGCTGGTTCTGGCGACCAACCGCTCGCGCGTTCTCGGCATTGACTTGCGGACCATGACGCTCCTGTTCGCCCTCGCCAACCCAGTCCACCACGGCACGCCCACCTGCTTCGCCGTCGACCGCAAGCGCAACTGGCTCGTCGTGGCAACGTCCCACGGCGTGCTGGACCTGTGGGACCTGCGGTTCAAGATGCGCCTCAAGGGGTGGGGGATCTCGAGCGGCAGTGGCGGCGTCGGAGGCATTTCCGACCGGGCCTCCTCCCCCATCTACCGCCTGGCCATCCATCCGAGCAAGGGGCGCGGCAAGTGGCTTTGTGTCGCCGGCGGTACTGGCCAGGGCGGGGAAGTGACGGTCTGGGATCTCGAAAAGACGCTGTGCCGGGAGGTGTATCGGACAGGCGCGGCTGGCAGCTGGGGAACAACGGGAGCAACGGGGGCAACACCAGCAAAAACCACGTACGAACCATGGGACGTCGACGAAGACCGCCCCGAGGGCATGCTGGGCCGGTTTGCTACGAGCATCGACCCAGCCAACGTAGCCAATGGACAGACGTCGGCCACGACGACCACCACTCCGGGCACATCGGGCGACAAGGGCGTTCGCGCCATGGTCGTCGGTTCCTCTCCAGTCGACGAGCAGCGCGATGTCCGGCATGCCTTTATTGTGACCGGAGGCAGCGACAAGAAGCTCAGGTTCTGGGATCTGGCCCGGATCGAGAACTCGACCGTCTACAGCGGGCAGGACGACCCGACCGCGGCCACCGCCAGCAACGCGTCGTCGTCCGGCCGGTCCACGTTCACGGCCACACAAGTCACCACCGCCATGGCCGTCAATACGGAAAGGCCGCCGCGGTCGGCCGGTGACGCCAGTGGCAAAAAGGGCGGCGCTGCCATGACCCCAAGCAACTCCTCCAAAGGACGGTCAGGCAGCGCTGCAGCTCCGGCCGACTCGCCCCGCCCGTCACGCTCGACCGTCATCGCCGCCCAGCAGCAGCAGCTGTTGCGCAGCCACCTGGATGCCATTACGGACGTCGCCCTCCTCGAGAGCCCCTACACGGCCACCGTCTCAGTCGACCGCATGGGTGTCATCTTTGTTTTCTCGTAGTGGGAGGGGGGTAGAATAATATAGGATAGGTGTAGAATACCCAAAAAGAAGTCTACTTTGACAAAACAAAAGAAGGCAAACTGAGGGCAATTACAGTACTTCCACAGCATGCACGAGTATATCATAGACTCCATCCTCGGCCGGAAAGACCTCAAAACTGGGACAGGGGCTTCTCTAAAAGACAATGGCTTTCCCTGAGAAACATGGCGTTCGTCTTGTTTCCCTTGTTCTCAAACACCAGTGCTCTCATTTTCCATGCTTTTCTTGATCGCCCATGTGGCACCTATCATTCCACGCCCCTGGGATCTTTTGTTGTGAGAACTGTACAACGTACCATCCCCTGTTCATGTTCATCGAACTTTGTTTAGACCACCTGTTTATGGTAAGCACGGCATGCCAAAAAGTAAAGAGGCCGATGATTTATATTGCCATCGATATGGGTGGCCGCGACCGGGAAAAAAGACAATGTCTGATCTTGTTTTGATCGGTCTATATTGTCTCTTGTTTTAGAAAGAAAAAAAAGAAAAAAAAAGCAGCTGTAGATCCTTGCCGGTTTGCTCGCTCCACTTCCCCGCTTGACTTTCTCTCCTTACTTCTCTCTGATTCGCAGCCGTCCGTTCCGCATTACGTGCACATCCTTGTCTCTCGCTTCGTCCTTTTTTTGTCACTTTTGGCCCCCAAGTCGTACTGCCACTTTTGTCTGTTTTTCTTCTTCTTATCCTGCTCTTCCGTCATCCAGGGTCGTCAAGTCTGGACCACGTCGACTTTCGTGCTTCTTTGAAAACGAGGCGACCCGCCGTACTGGACCGCCCGCAATGATACCACACATTTTGAGGAGGGAAAAAACCCGCAACTGCCGCCGACGTGGCCATTCTTTTCATGCACACTATCCTGTCTGTCCCTGCGTTCTGGTAACTGGGTAACTGGTAGCTCGCAAAAGGTCCCAGAATGTTGCACCAGGACGGAGTCCTCCGTGGTCGGTGACCTTTTCAATGTACGAAAGCACACAGTCCACGTCGCAGTTGTACTGAACTTTACTCTTCCCGCTCACACAATCTTGGGACGACTTTTCACAGCACAATGTACCGCTTACATCTAGCTGGGATGTGATGTGCTTTCCTTTCCTTCCTTTCCCTTTAATTCCTTTTCTTTCCCTTCAAGTCCCCCGGATACACATCACTCCGCTCTCGTTTAAACTACTTCTAGTCTCCTATGTTTAGTGTCAACCGTCCACGTTAACGTCTACTCGATCGTCTAGACCCGTTTGTCGTTTGTCTTTTAGACAAGACCTAGTTCGGTGCCTCAAAACCTTTAGTTATCTATCGACTTGTACGGAATAGCTCCTTCCCGTTGGCCCCAGAAGAACAAGTGATCTGCATCAACTCCCCTCCTCTTGATATCCCCCCTCGTCCTTTCTCGCTATCCCGTTCCATTCTTGTTAGTACGTCGTATTCTTTCCCCTCCCCCCCCGGCCCTGCATCACATCGACCCCCTCGTCTATCCACCCTGTCAGGACTAGGTTTCGATTTTGGGGACCGCTTGTTCCCGCTTCGTGGGATATTCCGTCGAGACCTCCATTCTCTCTTTTTTGTTTTGTCTTTAAATCCTTTCTTATTCACCCTTCTTTTTTCTTTTCCTTTCTTCTCACCTTTTTCTGCCTTTTTTTCTGCCTTTTCCTCTTTTCGCTTTCCTCCCCGACATGGACGACATGGACGACATGGACGATATGGACGACTCGGCCGACTTTATCGAGCCGGCATCGGCGTCGGCGTCAGCCTCGGACGACAACGACAATGCTTCCGTCTTTACTACCGACCGCCTTGCCGCCACGTCCGACTACGACCCAACTCTCAACCATGCCACTGCGTCCCTTGTCGGCTCCGTCACCGACAGCGTCAATCAGCACATTTACGAAAACGGCCGCCGCTACCACCGCTACAAGTCTGGGCGCTACCCCATACCCAACGACGACATGGAGGCCAGCCGCGAGAACGTGCGCAATGCCCTGTTTAGCGAGCTGCTGGGGGGCCAGCTGCACTTGGCTCCTATTGGCGACAGCCCGCAGCACATTCTGGACGTCGGCACGGGGTTCGGGGACTGGGCCATTGACATGGGCGACCGGTACCCCTCGGCCCGCGTTGTTGGTATAGACTTATCGCCCATCCAGTCCGTCTGGATCCCGCCCAATGTCGAGTTTGTTGTTGACGACGTCGAGGACAATGCCTGGATTCACGGCAGCGATTTCGATCTGATCCATTTCCGCATGGTCGCCGTTGTCCTCAAAGACCCGGCGGCGGCGGCGCGTACGGCCTTTGAAAACCTGCGGCCGGGCGGCTGGGTCGAGTTCCAAGAAGTATACCCGCGCATCGGCTGCAACGACGATACTCTCAAGAACCCGGACAGCTATATCATCACCCGCTTCTACCGCTTGGCCGCCCGTGTGCTGCGTGACAAATACGGCTGGGACCTGTTTGCGGCGGAGCACCTGCCGCGGCAGCTGGAGGCGCTGGGCTTTGTCAATGTGCAGCGCCGCGTCTGCCATGTCCCCATAGGGTATTGGCCAAAAGATCCGCGGCGAATGCAGCATGCGTTTCTGTTTGAGGAGACCCTCACAGAGTTCATGGCGGCGATGCAGGCGAAGCCGTTGAGTGGCGGGATTGATGTCGTCGACGAGATTGGTGAAAGGATCGTCATGTCCGCCGACGAAGTCGATGCTCTTTGCGACCAAGTCCGCGCCGCTCTGCGCGTCAAGCACGTCCACGCCTATATTCCCTTCCACTTTATCTGGGCCCAGAAACCGGAGCGGGCGCCGGCTTGAAGGAATTGCCGACATCAGAACAAAAAGGAAATAAACAACACATGCTTCGACGGCGGCATCGGCATTGCAAAACAACAAGGCAAAACGATCCGACGAAACGCTCAAGTCTCTGACTTATCCACGTGGACTAGTCATCTCCCGCAAACTCAAACATCAGAGACTCAAAGACTCAAAATGTCAAAAATCAAAATGTCAAACCGTGGACCTGGGCCGCACGCAGACTCCAGAATGCCCAGACACACATCCAAACGTCTGTCATCACCCCTCCCTGGTCTAGTCCTTCTCTTCACCACATCCTATTGGTTAGGGTTGGTGCTGCACTTTAAAGAAGGTAGGGCTGCAGTGAAGAAGAAGCTATTGCCTTTAATCCCTCCTGGACTGCACCTTGAAGACTTTCCGCCGGGGCAGGCAGTCTTTTCTCCTCCAACAGACTGCAAGACTGAGTGGGGGTTTGAAAAAGGGAGGATGGGCAAGGAAAAGCCACCACCGGGTGTTGCACAACAGCGAGCTACTGAGCACTTTTTGGAGCTACTGTATGTCGTATGCTTGCTGCATCTTGACGGATGGCGGACTGGCCAAGCCGTTTTCAAACCGTTGTGAAGCCGTTGTGTAAGCCGCTGCGAGGAGAGCTTCCCCCAAAAGTACTGGCATAGTTTCTGTCACTTTTTGTATCTTTTTGTGTGCCTTTTGCCGATTATGCCAGAGACGCTGCTTGTTCCCACAGGAGCAGTAAATGGTCATGAGGTAGTGGTGCAGCTGCACATAAATTTCGGCTCTGACGAACCAGTCGCATCGAGATTGCACTGAAAAAAATACGGGCCGGACAGAGGGCTCTTCAGCAAAAAGGAACGAAACTCATCAAAGATGTAAAATTGTAGGCCAAAAATTGCAGGCCATTAGATACCCAGAAGCATCCAACATACCATAAGCCAAACACACAAGAGTATAAAAACATACCAGCACACGCAGAGACGGCCATCGCCGTCCGTCAAGGAGCTGCCGTGGCTGTCTACGGCTTCCGCCCATAGGTCACGTACAGGTCAAAGTACGTGTGGTAGTTTGTGTTGCACATGTCAAGCCGCACATCCGCCGTAAACGCCTTGACCTCGTCCACGCTCCAGCCCAGGAAGCGCGTGTACAGCGCCAGGCTCATTGTCTCGGCGCCGCCATAAAAGTTGTCCCGCACAAGCCCGCCGAGCTCCTTCATCCGCTCGTTCTTGGGCCACCGCCCAATGGGCCACTTGTACGGCACGCGCACAATATCGACGAATCCAGCCTCCTTCATGAGGTCGGCGGCTTTGCCGCAGGTATTCAGGAGAAACCCGCACTTTTGACTCGCCTCCATCATGGTGTCGGACCACTTTTGGAGCGCGCTGTCGGCGGGCAAGGACCCGTCGGCGCAGCGAAGAGGGAAGTCAATGTCCTGGATCTCGACCCAGCCGCCTTTGTTCAAGAATGCAAACGCCTGTTTGTAGAACGTGGGCCAGTCGCGGAAGGCACCGGTCATCATCATGGCGTGGATGTAGTCAAACTTGTACGAAAAGGTCCACTCCTCTTCAAGGTCGTCAATCTCAAAGGAGACATTGGGTGGAGCGCTGTGTGTGTGTCAGGGACGGTGTATTGTGTATTGTGTATTACGCAAACAAGATGATCACAGAGAATGGGTGACTTACTATCGCTGGACAGGGGCCAAGTCGACTCCAACGACATGAGACTCGGGATGATAGTCGGCTGGACGAGAAAGAGAAAGGGTTAGGGATATGCTTGCGCCCGCGATGCCAACAAAGTCATCAACGTACCAAAGTCAATCACCCAGTGGCCAGGGCCGCAGCCAACATCAAGGACTCGGTCGGCCTTGGTGAGGGGAGCGAACGAATGCGCTCCAAAAGTGTGGAGACACAAGGCATACTGGTACTCCTGGCGGTCAAGTTCTTCCTGTGAGAGTGTCAGCTGTGGTAGTTACTTTCAATTTTATGCTGTGCGCTTCCTGGCTTACATCGTCGGTCGGCAAGAGGTATTTGCCATCCTTGAAGGCATGGTACTTGCGGCCATTCTCATCGCGGTGCTTGACAAGGCTGGAGCGAAGAGATGCAGTCGATGAGAAGATGGACATGCTCTACAGCAAGCACACAAATTATCAAATTATGGTTAGCAAGTGCCGATACAAAACAGGACCAAACTACAGTCTGGAATCTCGTGTTTGTCCTGTCTTATGCGCTGGCAAAGTAAGCCACTCAAGGGGAGGGGTATCTGAGGGGGCAGCCATTTTTTTCCCTTGTCAGACAGATAAACTTACATCGCCCAAAGCAGAGTCCACGTCAGTGCTGTCACCAGACAGCTATTGGGGTTATTAGCTACTGTACCAAAACTTTAAACCAGAAACACTCTCACAAAAGCTCCACTTACATCACTGTCGGCCTCCAGGGGATAGTCATCGTCATACTCGTAGCCTTGAGACATGATTGCTGCTTGCTGGTTGCTGCTTGCAGATGGAGAGTCGCTGCTGCGTGCTGAGGAAAGAAGAGAAAATTCTGAAAAAAGACAAAAGACAAAAAAATGGGTATCAAAAAGGTTCAAAGGAAGCTGGGCAATGTTGATTGTGATGATCCGCCGTGGTGTCGGTATGAGCGAAGCAGCAGCGGCTGCTATGCCTTGGATGGACGCTTCCAAGCAAGGTTGTAACCGTTTCTCCAGGTCCCCTAGATCCCGATAACGCGTAGTTGCGAGATGGGGTATGCCTGAGGGAAGAAATGAGTATGAGAAAGAGAGTACGGATCGTAACGATGTTGACTGAGAGAAGAAGAAAAAAGGGAATCAAAGGAACCCCGTGTTGATGTTGTCCGAGGTGGGTCGTCGATGCTCTTATGTATCTTCTTCTTTTTCTCCCCTCCTCTCTCTCTCTCTCTCTCTCTCTCTCTCTCTCTCTCTCTCTCTCTTGTCCTGTCACAGTCTCTCGTTCCGTCCAAAAGATAATAAATGAATAAAATGAGAGCTGCCTGCAAGAACAGACGAGCAGCAACACTTCTTTGGTCAAGGCAGGTGGAGGGGTACGCAGCCAGGGGGTTCAGGACAACATTGGCTGCACAGACAGCAGCAAACGAGATGCCCGAAGTATGCGTTGATCAGAGAAACGAGAGACAGTGATTGGCTCGGTTCGGGTGAAACTATGGTCGCCGGGGAGCAGCAGCGGCGAGAACGGACAGCAGCAGACGGTACTCTTCAAAGGAGTAGTAGAAAAGAATAAGATCAACACAACACAGCAAAAAAAAAGATACAAAAGATACAAAAGAGACAAAAGAGACAAAAGAGGCAACAAGATGAGCTTCGGGCGAGTTTCGGCGGGTCGACGGAGGCGGCCAACGCAACGCTGAGGTATCGGCAGAGGAAGTGCCTGGGCGAGAGAAGACGAAGCAAAAAAAGAAGAAGAAAAAAGGGATAAAAAATGAGGGAAGGCGGAGCGAGGAACAACGAGGGAGAAGAGGACAGCAAGAAGAATGGAAACGATACGAAACAGGAAATTTAGACGAGGACAACAACCACAAAACAGACACACAAAAACCACAGAAAAGCGCAAAAAGTAAGCCAGAAAAATTGAGTGCTCAGATTTCTTCCAGCAACACCAGAGGCACCAACAGTGGAGGTGCATATAAGCGATAGGCCGACAAGAAGTCAATAGCGGTTCTAGTAGCACAGACAACTAGGTGCTGAGAGTGTCCATCATCGGGCACTAATCCCCCTCTTCTTGCTCGTTTGTGTACGTTGTTTGCGCTGTTAGTATCGCGAGGGCTATCTTCATGATTAAAAAAAAAGAGTATGTTGCGGTATGCAGCTGGTTGGCTCACTAGATCTATCTTGCTTGTGGGTTTCATCTTTGATCTATGGTTGCTTTGAGCTCTAATGCTTTATCGGATTTTGCGGTACGGTGTGCAGCGAATGCGGACGCGGGGATTTCATCGAGTATATGAACGCCCGGTGTGACACATTTAGTTGAGATGGGAGAAGGGAAAGAAAGCCAGATACCGGCATAGAGTTCTCACACATCAGGGATAAGAAAGGAGCAAGATAAATGCACAGTACGTTCGTAGCCGGGGTGAGAAAAGAATAAAGAAAAAAGTAAAAAAGTATAATAAAGTGTTTGGGCCAAGAAGAAATCGTGGAGTTTGTCGGCGAACACGAATGGGGCTGTGAAAATGCAAAGGAGAAAAACCATGATGAGAATATGATTGATGTTTCGAGACAGAAGCAGTAAGGGTAGCAAATATGACAAGTGACTTGGCAAGCAAAAAAGAGGGCATAAAGAGTGGAGGGTGCTCCGTACGCAGCGCAGAATAAACGAATGCAATAGTCACCCCATTATGCAGCCTCTGGACACAGATGTGCGGCTGGCCACAGACATTTCTCTTGCAACAGACGCAGTTGGTGACAAGGGTTGAAGAGCGAGACGTTGAATAGAAGAAAAGAGCCAGCAATAATGGCGAGAAAAAGAGAGAGAGAAATTGAAGGTGTATTACGGAGTAATGCCCGGCATTAAGCGAGAAACGCTTGAAGCGAGTACGAGGTAGACGAGTTTGCTGTTGAACAAAGTTTGCGGGCAAGACTGGAGTAAGCCGCCGTTGAGGTGTTGTTGTTGGCAGGAAATGGTGAGTCGGCAAGGCAGTCCACCGCGGTCAAGGAGACGATCATGGAAGGATGGAAGGGCTGTAAAAAGATGGGAAAGTCTTGAGGAAGGGGCAAAATTTGAAAACAGTGGAAAACAAACATGGCAAAGTAGAAAAGGGCAGGGAAGGCCTTGGGTTGCATTTTTCGTTCGATGTACGGAGTACTCGTATGCCGGCTGCTGGCAGGAGCTAACAGCCTTCTTAGCAACGCACGCCCAACGAAACAACGCGCGGTGTGGCCACTAAAAGTTACTTGGACGAAAGAGCGTTGCAGGTTATGTCGCTTGCAGTTTCCGCGTATGAGAGGTGCATGCTCCGTACAGGTTGCAGCACGGCCGGCCGCCATTCGCTGCTTCTCAGCCTGCACGAGGTGCTGCATTTGTCCAGGAAGGAGCGGGGTGACGATGGGGGCCGGCGGTTAGAAAGGCGAGAAAGGAGAGAAAGGAGAGAAAGGAGAGAAAGGAGTCCGAGATGCGGCAAAGGAGATGAACGCAGGAAAGAACACTACGAGAAACAGAAAACGAAAAGAAAAAGAAAAAAGAAACAGATACGACATGAGAGCCC
Organism: Sporothrix pseudoabietina; assembly: GCA_019925295.1. NCBI lineage: Eukaryota > Fungi > Ascomycota > Sordariomycetes > Ophiostomatales > Ophiostomataceae > Sporothrix > Sporothrix pseudoabietina. The sequence continues at coordinate 1,952,175 of JADHKS010000005.1, read as the reverse complement.
CACGTATCACAAGCCGGGCCAGGCCACGAGGGAAACGAAATATAAATAAAAAAGGTCGGCCGAAAGAGCAGCAAAGATGTGTCTCGAAGGCAGGGATACTAAGACACGAGAGGTACGGGGAGCGTTCTTTTCAGTCCCGCTATCCTTACAGTCACTGTTGTGTTGGAGAAAGATGTATGATGTTGGCAGGAGGAAAGAACAACGGCGAGGAGAGAAAGATTGCGGTCGAAAGAAAAAGAAAAGAAAGAACAAAAAAAAAAAACGAAAAAGAAGAAGAAAAAACCCTTTAAAAGAGGCGGCCATCCCAACAGTTTCCATCTCTGTGGCCTACCGCACTTGTCAATCCACCTCTCATCAAACCTTTCTTCCCATATTGTCAGCCAGAATACATCAGACCGCCATGCCATGCAAATCTTCTTCATCACGGCGTACAAGACACGGCAGGCCTTCCTTCGTATCACACATTTCAGGTTCAACACTCCGGACTGTTTCGACACTTGAGACCCTTATCTGTGAGTACTCGGACACCGCAAGTTCATGTGTTTTACGAACGTACGAGGGGCACGCTTCTGAACACGCTTCTGAACATGCTTCTAGAAACACCCAAGTGGTTCAATTCGCGAGCGACAAAACAGAAAAAGAACTTGCTGGGAATCGAACCCGGGACCTTTCCCAATAATAGCCCCTTCAGTGCTCCCACTGTCTTTCAATGATAAAAGTGGCAGTCGCGACTCGATACTCCTCGATGGATGCTCGACACTTTTTTGTGAACCCATGGCTGATACCCTAATTTTCTCCAGTCCCTCAATGTCTCTGAGCGTCAGTGTCCGTGAAACAGAAGACACAGATTCTGTGCAGCGACAGACTATCGTGAGCAGACATCAACACGAGCAGATTATGGCGGCCTCTAAATCGTTGCCCAACACGAAAGAGAATGAAGGAGAATGACGGCAATGACGGCAATGACAGCCCGATCTACGGGGCATCACTCTTTGGACAGTGGGAACGAGTTGGCCATGCGGCAGCCACAATGGTCAAAGGCAGTCAAAGGCATGCCTGGCCTTCTGCCTTGAAAGACGAGGCGACCGCCATACGCTGTGTTCATGGTATTTTCATGGGCAGAACACCAGCACCCAGAAACCTAGGGGCTATGAACAAGAGAGTGCAGAGACTGACAAAGAGGGAAAAGCAGAAAAGAGACAACGGAGACCCGGGCACAGAAAACTGCAGTGGACGAAAAGGAAGAAGAAAAAAGAATGAAGAAAAACGACGGAGAAAGACAGAAAACGACAGAAACGACAGAAAGCGACAAAATATGACAGCCCTCGTCTATCAAGTCCGTCCGAGGTACGACGTACGTCGTACGCAGTAGCTCTCACTTGCGCTCTTGCCCGCCCAGCTAAAAAAGAGTGATGATGTCCACCGACAAGGGGGGCGGAACGGGACCCTATTGGGTATCTTGGGGGCCTTCTCCACGCTGTCACTTGCTCATGGCAGGTCTCGGCCGCTTGTCATTGGTACAGCCTGCACGAGGACCACACAAACAAATGCAGGCCCAATGCTCACACTGCTTGTGCGAGCAAAACAGTCTACTTTTGCGCCACAAACTGCTGCAGAATACGGAGTACGACGACACAAAGAGGGTGCGGAGATGAGCCTTGAGCTGAGAGCAGATAGTGCAATTGCTGTCGTCTCCGCTCCGAGAGGTGGCCAAGTAGCCAGCAGATAGCGGAACCAGTTCAAGGACTCGGGACCTGTGCTCGAACAGACTGCTTCACCAAAAAAAAGTGAGCGATCATCACGCACGCTGCGTCGTATTGTCCATTGCACTGCTGCTGTGCGTGGATGCGGAAGGAGGGCGGGAGGAGCAGTCGGCAGCGGGCCTATGGTGGGCTACCCATTTCCCATTTCCGTTTCCCATTTTCCGTCTCCCGTCTCTCGTCCTCTATCCTTCAGTCCCCATTCCCCATTCCCTGGATTCCGGGTTCTCGCAGTTCTCTCAGCTATCATTCAAGGCATTGAGGGGACCCGAAGAACGTGTCCCTCCCAGCTCTTGACTTGTGCGTCGTGGACTCGTGGCCAAGTCCGACCTGCAGCCAACAAAAACACTGCCCTGTTCTGGCGGTGTCATTGAGGTGTTCCTGTGGTGTCCCTTCCATTACCCATCTCCCCCGCCTGGCTGGCACCACCCCATAGCCAATACCCAAAGCATCGGAAACTGGACCTGGCATGGTTGTGACTTGTGAGTGCGGATGGCAGGGCGGCTGTTGGTTGGCAAACGCAGATGCTGCCGAACATGTCAGTCAAATTTTGACAAGGCGACTGCAGAATCGGCAGCGGAATGAAACAAAACGGCCCCCCAGTTCGAGGTCTGCCTTTTGATTTTGCAACACAAAACATCCGCACAACATTGCAGAGGACAGCACAAGACAGGGAAAGATGCGGTTGCCGTTGCCGTTGCCGTTGCACTTTAGCACATGTTTGCAAGCATCCTAATAATTAAAGAGAGAACATGTTCTCCTTTCCACTTTACCTGCATGGCAAAAAGACACACTAAGAACAAATCGAGCCATCGGTTCTGCAGACTTGCGGGACGGGAGCGGGGGCCATATTCCTTTTTTCTTTTCTTTTTCTTCTTCTTGTTTTATCTCTTTTCTTTCTTTTGGTCTATCCCTTCCCTTTTTGCATCTGCCTGCCGCTCGTTGGTCGCCGTTGTACGTTCGTACTCCGTATATGTAGCTCCATTTTTGACAAACAATAAGAACAGTACGAACGTCTAGGGGCCATAAAGGAAAGCAGAAAAAAGACAATGTCTGGCAGCCTGGGCTTGTTCTGGATGTCGACCCCCACAACACCAACCACCACGAATTGAATGCAACGACGTTCCCAGACCGAAAGAAACGCACTCAACACCAAAGCAAAGAGGAGGCACGACGTATGTGTCTGCGTTGTCGTCAATCACATCCTCTTTCGAGTCCAGCAAGAGCAAGCCCTGTCACATCTAGGCGGTGATCTTGTGGAGGGTGCTTGGCCGAATCAAAGACGAGGCAGACAGACAAAAGCAGACAAGAACGGACATAGATGGACCGGGCGAGCCAGCTACCAGAGACGAGAAAAGTGCGTGACGGCTGCTGAGGGAGGGTAGGCAAAGGACTTGAGCATGGCCATCGCCCTTCGGATAGGGTGCAACGCAAGTGAAGAGCAAGTGCGTCCAAGGAAGGATGTGATGTCAAGCCCCAAGCCCTCTTCCGCATGTATGCCCCAGCCCTTGCTCGAAAATGCTCGTTGCTATCACCCTGCATTATTCTTACGACGCTGCCGGGCCTGCCTGCCTATGGGCTTGCTGATGCATGCATCCAGGCCACATCCAGAGTGACCGCAGTACATAGAATGGGCAAAAAGACAGAAAAGCAAAAAAGGGCGCACGCAGGTCGTCAAATACGCAAACGCAAAACCACGCAAAAGTGTAAAGACTCAAGAAGAACTTAAGAAGACAGCCAGTCAAAAACGGGCAGACTGGGCCAAACGACCTGCTTTGCGTCCAGGTCGGGGTACTCGTAAGTTAATTTCTGCCATCCGATACACTCTTCACTTTCCGGTCACTTTAACTCACTCCAAAGTACTCTGTACTCACACACAGGCTGTCTGTCATTCTCATCACTCCCTGCGTTCCCACAACGTGTTTCCGGTGGTTTGGTCCGTTGTCTTTTCTTTTGTGCTCGTCCCAACGCACGGGTCATCCATCATCTTCTCTGGAAAGGCAGAAGGACAGAAAGAGAGAGAGAGAGAGAGAGAGAGAGAGAGAGAGAGAGAGAGACAGACAGAGCAGATATTAAGGTCGTGCATGCTCCTCCTCCTCTTCCCTACTTCACGCCCCCCTCTCTTGGAAAAAAGATTGCTGTCCAACGCCCATTTTACACTTTGTGTTTCCTTTCCTTTTCATTCATTCTTCTTCCTCCTCTTTTTCCTGCTGGCTTTCGCCATTGTGTTTCGTTGGCAGCCTCTTGTTCTTCTTCTTCGTCGTCGTTCTCGTTTCTTTGTTTCCGACATTTGGTGTGACACGACCACATACCACACGCTTCACAGAGAGTCGAAAAGGCGAGAGAATACCGTACGGTAACGGTACTCTGTGCTCCTTACATCCTCTTCAGCTTCCACAACGCCTCGCCTCCCCGATTCAACAGAACCGCTGGCAGTCAGTCAACACTCGACAGCTCGTCAACAGCTTCTTCACAGACAAAGACCATGATCCTGGACAACTTCTTGTGGACAGGCGCTTCGGCCTGGACATCGGCTGGCCTGGGTCTGGGTCTCGTCCTGCTCGCCTACATCGCCGCATCGACCATCAAGTCGTGGCATCGCCTGAGACACATTCCGGGTCCACCGGGTGCTGGGTTCAGCAAGTGGTGGATGCTGCGTAACACGTTGGGAGGGAACATGCATCTAGCGACCAAGGCCGCGTGCCGAGAGTACGGTAAGTCGAGGTGCACAAGCGAGTCTCTTTCTATCCTGTGAGAGAGAGCGGGGGCCGGGGAGCCTCTGACAGCTCAGGCTGTGTGACGCTGCAGGCGGATTCCGATGGGTCTTGTTTACTCCCGTTGCTTTTTTTTTTTGTGTTTCTTTTCTTTCTTTCTTTTTGTGCTTCTCTTTTCTTTCTTTCTTCTTTCTTTCTTTCTTCTTTCTATCTTTTTTTGTGCTTCTTTTAACACCCGATAGGCCCCCTTGTCCGCCTCGGCCCCAACCAGCTGGTGACCAATGACCCCGAAGTGCTCCGCCGGCTCTGGGCCGTCCGGTCGCCGTACAAGAAGGGGCCCTTTTACGAGGCCGTCCGTTTCAACCCGGAGCGCGACAACCTGATCTCGATGCGCAACGATGCCCTGCACACGGAGCTGCGTGCCAAGATGGCACCCGGGTATGGCGGCAAAGACAATGAGAGCCTTGAGGCGGCCATGGACAAGGAAATCCTAGTGTTTTGCGACCTCCTCGAGCGCAAGTACATATCGACCGACACCGACTACCGCCCCGTCGACCTCGCACGCAAAGTCCAGTACCTGACCCTGGACGTCATCACGGCACTCGCGTTCAGCAAGCGGTTCGGCTACACCGAGCAGGACACCGACCTGTATTCGTACATTAAAATCACCGAGGACAGCATGCCCGTCATGATGTTCCTGTCCATCTTCCCCGGGCTCGCCCAGGTGCTGCAGTCGCGTCTGTTCCGTCGTCTCCTGCCATCGGAGCACGACCGCGTCGGCTTTGGCCGGTTCATTGCTGTGGCCAAGCAGATTGTCGGCGACCGCCTGGCATCCGACCAGCCGCACCGCCGCGACATGCTCGGCTCGTTTCTCGCCCACGGCCTGACGCGTGACGAGGCCGAGGGCGAGACGCTGCTGCAGATCATTGCCGGCTCCGACACAACCGCCACCGCCCTGCGCACCACCATGCTGTATCTCATGTCGTCGCCGCCCTCGTACCGCAAGCTGGCCGACGAAGTGCGCAGCGCCTCGGCCCAGAACCGCATCTCATCGCCCGTCGTCACCGACGCCGAAGCCCGCACCCTCCCCTATCTGCAGGCCGTCATCAAGGAAGGGCTGCGCATCAACCCGCCCGTCGCAGGCACCATGGACGTCGTCGTGCCCGAGGGCGGCGACATTATTTGCGGCTACACCGTACCGGCCGGCACCGAAGTCGGCTGCTCCGAGTTTGGCGCGCAGAGCCTGCCGACCATTTTCGGGCCGGACGCCGACGTCTTCCGGCCAGAGCGGTGGATCGAGGCCGAACAGGCCGACAGCACGGACGGAGGTGACCGCATCAAGCAGATGAGCAATACGTGGAACCTGATTTTCAAGTACGGCAAGTGGCAGTGCCTGGGCAAGGAGGTGGCTCTGATTGAGCTCAACAAGGTCTTTGTGGAGCTGCTGCGGCGGTATGATTTCACGCTGGTGAACCCGTCGAAGCCGTGGCACTCGATCAATGCGGGCATCTTTATCCAGTCGGATCTGTTTGTCAAGATCACGCGGGTGGAGGCGGGGGAGAAGGCGTGAGACGAAGTGAGAAGAAGTGAGGAGAAGCGAGACGGTTTCGGCGCTGGCCGCTTTTTGTTTGATTTTTATCGTTTCTCGTATATCTGTGTTGTTTCGTCTTTAGTTAATATCCAATGAGGGTGCGTTTATGTGTTCGTGCCCCATTCAAAGAATACTCTACGGAGTATAATAATCCATCTTATTTTGACATGTTTGCAAATCCCTCCAATTGACTACTTTGTAAAAGTACAGCAAGTAATTATACACACAATACGCCGCCTTTTGACCGTACGCCTTTGCCTTTGCCTTTGCCTGTTGAGTCTTGCAAAACCCATAAATAAAATAAAAATAACCCAGCAACTCAGCTCACAACTCAACTCACAGAGCAACTCACAGAGCAACATCAAAACGCAATCACCCAGGACCGTATCGATTCTCTCTCCTTCCCCTCTTCACACCAGCGGCCTCCCCCTCTGCCCGCTTTCCACCCTCTTCCTGTCGCCACCGCCGGCCATGTCCCCCTTACCATGTTTCGTCCCATCTGCCGTCTGCCAGTCAGGTTCCCTCTGGTTGTCGTAGACCGTCGAACTGTCGTGTTCTGTCCCCGCGTAGAGTTCTGTTCTCTTTCCATGGCCCGTTCCCTTGTCGTGCTCTGCCTCCTGGCCGCGTAATCTTGTCTTCTCTGGTTTCGTCTTTCTCTCTGTTTCGATTTCCGCCACTGATTGCGCGTCAAGCGATTGACCGCCGCATCTGGTGCGTCCGGCATGGGTGTGCCGTCGGTGTCGGTGTCGGTGCTCTCTGTGCCACTCTCTGCGTCCAAAGTGCTCTTTGGCTTGACCGTGACCTGCGCCTCTCACGCAGTCCCGGCGGTCCCGGCAGTCCCAGGAGTTCCAGCCCATGGCAGCGCCACCTTCACTTTTGTAGTTGTCAGGTCCCAGTCTGGGTGCTTCTTTTGGCAGCTCGCCAGCGCCTCGTCCAAGGACAGCACATGCTTGGCAATGTCGGCCGCGGTGTAGGCCACTTTACGGGCACTGCTGTAGGACAGGTCGCCGCGGTCGTCGCGGGAGTCGGCGCGCATTTCGCGGTTGGGCAGGTGGACTTTTTCGCGGTGGCGCTGGAAGTCGCGGCTGGCGCAGCGTTCGTGGCAGTAGACGGTTCCGATACTAAAGGACAGCACGCACTCCCGGCAAAAGTAGTAGCGCGAATCTGCTTTGGACGATGAGGACGATGAGGACGATGAGGACGATGAGGACGACGAGGGCGACGACGACGACGACGACGACGCTTCTTTTGACGAGTCCAGTTTGCGCGCGCAGCGGTCCCCGGCGGCACAGGCGTGGTTCGCAGCAAGATGGGCGGCATAGTCCTTCTTCATGCACGTGGTCGAGCACCAGACGGTCTGGTTTTCGCGTAGGCAGTAGTCGACCTCCAAGAAACAGACTTCGCAAAAAGGGCTCTTTTGCGGGTCGGACATTTTGGCGCAGGTCGCACAGGGCGTGTCGTCTTGCAAAAAGTATGGCACGTCGACGGGCTTCATCTTTTTCAGTTTCTGGGCTTCGTGCGCCGCCTTGGCCCGTCTGAGTTCGGCCAGCCGCTTCTGGTGCTTCTCGATTTTCGCGGCGCGCGCCTCGTCGTCTTCGCCGCCGTAGACGTCGCGCAGCATGTCGGCCAGGCCCTGGTCGAGGCCGACGCTGCCTTGCAAAAGTCTGGACTCGATGGCGCGCACAGCCGGCAGGTCCGACACGACGCCGTTGGGGAACAGGTTGTCGCGGTAGATTGTGCTCTTTTCGGCGTCGTCGGTGGTTGTTTGCCGCAGCTTTTGCGAGGCGGTCTGGACATCGGCCACCACTCGCTCACCATTGACTTGGGTGCCCGCCTGGGCCGAGATAGCACCCAGCAGATTCGTCAGCTGCACAGATGGATCCGACAGCTTGGCCTCCAGGGCCGCCTTATCGTCCTCGGCCTCGAGCGACTTGGCCAGTGCCTGGACGGCCACCGCGTCCTGCAGCTGGCTGCGCAGCCACGTCTGCTTTTGGCGGGATATCCAGTCGTCGACCGATGCCAAGGGTGTCTTGAGAGTGCGCACGTCGTCCAGCAAACTGTCGAGCTCGGCCACAAAGGACGTCTGTTGTGATGCGTACCATTGTGGCTGCGCGGGCGATGCGTAGGTTTGGTGGATGAGGGCGAGGAAGTCGTTGTAGCAGGACCGGCAGAAGTAGCCTTTTGGTAAAGGTTTCGGTTTTGAAGAAGATGCTGGTGCGTCCGCCATCTCGACGTCTTCGCCGTTTGTCGCCTTCTTTTTCTTGTCGTCGGCATGTTCAGAATGACACCGGTCGGCTATCCGTTTTGCCTCGGCTGTGAACGTCGTCTTCTGCTCCTGCATCGCCTGCAGGAGCCGGAGTATGTTGCTTTCAAAACTGTCCGTCATTGTCGCATGTCGTGGGTGTGTGTGTGAGGAGAGCGTTGTGGTATGGGAGGAGAGAAAAGCCGTCGAATTCGACGAGGCTGGTCGGCTTTGTCAAGTCGCCTTTCGAGATCGCCACCAGGGGCAATCGTAATACTATTGGCTGTCGGAGAGCCTTGCTGAGAGGTGTGGTAGTGATAAAGATGGTCGTCAGGTACTCCGTAAAGCTGAGCTTTGAATGTCGCCACGAGTGGGTATGGTCGTCCGGCGCACGATGGTCGTAGGTTTGAGATTCGCGGAGCGAGCAATTGGAAATCGATGTGGATCGTAAAGCGCGAGGAAAGGGTCGCTGCGGCGAATTGGCAGGCGATGCCTCTGAAGGTTAGCGCCTGTCTGTGTTATCTAAGCAGGGCTGCAGCACGCATTAGTGCAGGAGGCTGGCACTTTAGCGTTAGTCATCCAACTTTCGCCGTCGATCGCCAGCCTAATTTTCGCGACCAGCCTCGCCTCGCGGTCGCCTCGACGTCTTTCGACATTGTCAACGACAACCACCACAACAGCCACAGCCACCAACCCGACCATCACACATTCACAATGGTAAGCCGCTCTTCTACAGTCTCTCTTTGTTCTTTGTCTCCTTGCAGCCTGCTAACCCTCTCTCCCTCAGGCCGATAAGCTACGCGCACAGCAGGAGCTGGAACGGCTCCAGCAGAAATACATTGGCACCGGCCACCCAGACACGACGAGCTGGGAGTGGAAGTCCAACATTATGCGCGACACCTACTCAAGTCTGGTCGGCCACCCGCCGATGCTGTCGTTTTTGTCGCTGGCACAGGGCGAGCCCGCGGCCAAGACGCGCTTCAAGCTGCTCAAGAACATGGTCCAGCCATGTGGTCCGCCGCCGGCAAGAGACGAGGACGAAGACTGAGGGTGAGGATGGGAATTAGGGGAGGACAGCCGCTTATGGGAATGATTGATACTGGGCTACACTGTTTGTTTATCGCATTGGCGTTTTGGGATATCACGAGGGTACATACCGAGGGCAAACCTTGGCACAATCGAAAAGCATCATTTACCACACATACTACACGCACAGCATTGAATTAATGATGTGCTCTTTACTGCTTTTATATCGTACCTAATGTACTTCATATAGCTCTGCAGTTTATGATGGAGTTTCTGAGAAGACTCGGTACTTTGGGAATTATGTTGATAAGTTGGATTTACTACAAAAAATAATCAACCTGAATGGGAAATCAAAACTAAAATCAAAGTTATATCATACCATACCACAAAGTCAACATTTACAACAGGATGAGTGGTCCAAGAAGTAGCCCAAAACAATGATGTAAATTGATACAAATACCACATGACCCTTTTAACCAATATTCCTCTTCCTCCTACGAAATATCATCACACCACCGACGACCATCTAATGCCGGTCACCGTGGCGGATCTCCGAGATACGCTCAATGGGCTTTACATGGTCCGGCACACGGCTGATGCACAGCTCGCGGCAGAACAGGCCCCAGTCGGAGCTGCCCGTGGCTTCGCGGATGGCCTCTTGCATGTCCTTGTTGTAGCGGCTGCGGTAGGCAGCCTTGACGGCGACCATGTGGTGGCCGTCCCAGTGGTAGCGGACGAGGCGGGAAATCAAGAGTTCGCGGCGCAGCTCGTCGCGTTTGGAGGTGGTGAGGGCGTGGTGGATCAACAAAGCGTCGCGGACGGGCTTGTTGATGACGCCGTTTAAGATGTGTGCAAGCATTTCGCCCTGGTTGCAGGTTAGCAAACAATAATATACGGGGTGAATTTAAAAAAAAAAAAAAAATTTAGTTAAAAAAACTTACGACGAGGTTTCCACTCTTCTTGAGACAGTCGCGGGCAAAGTTGGTCTGGTATTGGGCCGAGTAGACTCTCAGCACCTCCCGCAGGTGGCTATCGCTGCGCTGGACGACGACGTTGATCATGGCCGTCTCGCCGCCCTTTTCGGCGCGGACAGCTCTGTGCAAAGTGACAGAGTCCTCCTCGACAAGTGTGCGGTCCAGTGGCAAGGGACGGCCGTCCCGGCCAACTTCTTCCATGCGCTGCTCGTCCAGCACAAAGAGCACGGCCCGCTTGAACTTGTCTTCCTTGAGCTCGGTGCGCATGCACTTGACAATGCTGTCGCCGTATTTTTTGTCGCTGAAGCTCTGCTTGATATGCCGAATCTCGTCGTTGGTGCGGCCCATGAGCGATTCTATGAGCAGCTCACGGCGTGTCTTGTCGCCGTGGTACCAGAAATTGGCCCAGTAGGCCTCGCTCTCCCACCGGCCCAAAGCGGTGGCATAGCACGCCTTCATCAGCGCCGGATCCTCGTCCTTGAGGCGCGCGCGGATGTGCTTGGCAATGTTGACGCCCTTGCGCTCGGGACCGGTCTTGACGATGCGCTTGTACTCGGTGCGCAGCTCCATGACCTGGTCGTGCGTCAGGCCGGGCAGAATCTCAATCAGCGGGCCCGTGTCGGGAGAATGACGCTCGCCTTTCAAGGCTTTCGCCAGACGCTGGGCATCCGTCTCGGGATCGTAGAAGCGGGCGCGGCGGCGGATCTTCTCGCTGGCCTCGCCCCGGGCAGCAGAGGCCGAGGGCGACCCTTCGCCGTCCGATTCGGGACCGTTAATGTCCATGACCTGCACATCGCCAGCACCGTGCGGGCCCTGCGAAGCAAGCATCAGCGGCGACGGCATGGGCGACATGGACTGGTAAGTGCCGTGATACGCTTCCTGCATGGGCGAGCCGGGGGCGGCCGAGAGAGATGCGCCAGCGGCCAGTGCAGCACCGCCGACGGACAGCGTGTTGACCGACAGACGCTCCATGCCCCTGGTCGGCATCGGCGACCGCGAACGCTCACGACGGCGTGGAGGCTCGGCAGACAGGATATTGCTGCTGCTGGCACGGGGGTCACGCGGATCTCTAGAATCCCTGGGATCGCGAGAATCTCTCGGGTCGGCGTGGTAGACCTTGGGTGCCCGTTCGTCTTCATAGCGAGGGCCATCGCGCGGATCGTGCGACTCACGGGAACTGCGTGGATCGCGAGGGTCTCTGGGGTCACGGCTGTCTCTCGCGTCTCTAGGATCTCTGGGGTCGCGAGGATCACGAGGATCACGAGGATCACGAGGATCACGGGCACCTCTGCCATCAAAGGACTCTCTCGAGCTGCGAGGATCACGAGGGTCACCACGAGGGTCACGAGAATCTCTTGGGTCTCTGGGATCACGACCGCTACGACCATCAAAAGATTCTCTGGAGGACCGGGGGTCTCTGGGATCGGCTCGTGGGTCGCGTGGATCACGGGAGTCGCGAGGGTCTTTGTAACCTCTAGGGTCTCTCGGGTCTCTCGAATCGCGGGCATCTGGAGGCTCGGCCGTCACAATATGAGGATCACGACCGCCGCCGCCACTACCACCACCACGGCCTGCACCGTGTTCTCTCTCGTCATCGTACGGCGGGTATCCGTGGGATGGCCTGCCGGAAGAAGGAGCCGACTTGACGCCACTTGGGATGGCGCCGTGTCCATATGCCAGACCCTCATCGTCATCGTCGTCCGTGTCATCCGTTTCGCTGCCGCTGTCGCTGTTTCGGCGGCGACGAGGGCCTTTGCCGGCAGGTGGGCGTGCCGATGCTGACGGGCGCTCGTCGTAGTAACCGCGTGGATCACGGGGGTCACGAGGGTCATGGCCACGAGGGTCTCTGGGGTCGCGCTCTCTCGGGTCACGACCATGTAGGGGCGACGACGGCGGCCTGTCCCGTCCTCCCGCTCCGCCCGGCGACGGCGGCGGCCCGCCCGCATCCACTTTCTTGGCGTACTTGGCCGGCAGGAATGCAAACTTGTCGGCGGCAATTGCCGGCTCCTCCTTTTTGTCACGGCTGTCACGGCTGTCACGGCTATCACGGCCCTTTTCACGTTCATACCGCTCGTAGTCGCGGTCACGGTCGCTGTGGCCTCTCTCCTTCTCGAGTCGGTACTCTTTCTCACGGCGACCGTTGCCGTAGCGCACATCCACTTCGTCGTCGTCATACTTGGAGGGGTGGTATTTTGCGTCAGCGCCTGTCGGCGGCCCCCGCGGCGGCGCAGCACTGCCCTGGTAGTCGTCGTAGTCGAGGATGCGCACGGATTTGCGCGGGTCGTCGTTGTCCGCGTCGGGGCCGTCGTCGTCGCCGGGAAGCGAGCCGGGGTAGGGTGCGGCTGTCACAATGTGGGGGTCGTCGTGGGATGGTCCGTCTTTCTCGCGTTCGCGTTCGCGGTTGCGGTCGCGATCTCTTTCACGTTCACGCTCTCGTTCCCGTTCATACTCATACTCTCTGTCTCTTTCACGCTCGCGGTCACGTCCCGACGGCGACCGTTCGATCCGCGACGACGAACGGTCCCGCTCTCTTCCCGAGGGCGACCGGGACCGGCCACGACGGCCGCTGTCGTTGACCTGGAGGGAGGACATTAGAAGCGGTTTGTGTACTGTCTTGTGTGTTCCTGCGGTTGTCCGTGTTGTGTGTTTCTGTTTCGCTGGTGAGGGGCAGAAGACGGAGAGATGTGTCTCTGACTCTGGTGACGCAGGTGGCACGACAGGGAGGGGTAGTCGAAGCAAAAACAGAAAAAAGACAACGACAAGATCAAACCAAACAAAAGCAAGCAAAGCGGGACTGGGGCAGGTGTCTCGCAAGCTTGCCTGTCTTTTTGTCGACTGTCTGTATTTGTTTTACGTTGTTTTAGGAAAAGAGAAAACAGAAGCGTTTAAAAACAAGAAACGCTTTACGAGAAAAGAAGAAGAAAAGCTCTCTTGACTTTTGTGACAGAGGAGGCTGGAAAAAGCAACGAAGGAACAGGACGAGTACTCCGTAGAACAGGGAACAAGAGCCTTAGTTGTGGAGACTGGGAATCATGGCTGGGCTGGGCAGGCTCGCAGGCAAAAGGGAAGACAAAAGGCTGCCTGAGAGTGTTGATCTTCACTGCCCAATTGCTGTGAGTTGCTTCTCTTCTTCTCTTTCGGTTTGCGGCAAAAGAAGAGGCAGCCCCTCCATGATCCTTGCAAGTTTGTTGCTGTGACAGGGGTTGTGGAGGATTGATGGAGGGGGTTAAAGCGGGATTGGGTGGCGGGCCCGATGGAAGAGGGGACCACCATCATCACCCATCACTGGGCTGGGCTGGTTGGGTGCAGGGCTGCTAACGCAAGGTTTTGAGCCCTGCAGCCTTTTCGCTTTCTCTTCTCTGTCTTTTGGGGGTCTATTTCGCACTTTTGCACTTGCGAAGAAGAGGAGGCTCGGGAAGTCTTGCAGGACAAAGAGGGTCTTCGTTCTCGTGCATTGCAGGCACAGCCGAGCCAATGGGGGGCTCTCAAGCTTGGCTGCAGCTTGTGACTCTTTGCGGTTGATTATATCGAGGCTGTGGTATCTTACAGCCTTTCTGGGTCGACGGCGACGTCCGTGAACGACACTTGGCCATCTGAATCCCACTCAAAGGGGGGACAAGAACGTCATTCGTGATGATGTGTGCATTCATGTGCAAGATCGTATTGGAAAGAAAGTAAACAAAGCTACTCCGTACCCCGTACGAACGTACGCTTGTAGTGCCTCCCTTCTTACCGGGTCGGCGGGTAGCTCCGTCGGTTTTCCGCCTTCCAATCCTCCGAGTTTTCTTTGTCGCCTTGCGAAAAAGGGATTGTCTGCCCGTCTCCCGCCAAAAATCGCTACTCCGTACATAAACATATACAAAAGAGCCACTTGGCTCACCTTGCTTCCCCAAGCTCACCCCGATTTTCGTTGGTTTCGTTTTTGATCGGTTTCGTTTCGGGGTCCGTGGTCCCACATAGGCAGCTCACTGGAGCTTAAACCGTTGTTGCGATGGGCTTTAACGCCCACAAAGCCCCTCTTCTCTCAAACATTGAGGCACGTGGCTGTCTGTGGCAGTTTCCCTCTCTTGTGAAACAAAATCAACTTTGAAATGCAACAGCAGGCGGGCATGTTTGCGACGGTAGGTTAGGTAAGGCAGGGTAAGGCAAGGCTTTCTCTGCTTGGCATTGCTTGCCTTTACCTTACCCTTCGTACCCTGCTTTAGTCCGTCCCCTGTCTGTCATAAACATATGCCGGCATACACCATGGCAAGGCAATGGCGCAGCCCTTGGATGCAGCAGCCCGATAACGACATGCCCTGTTCGGGGTACCTCCGTACGGAGTATGACACATTATAAAACTGCCAAGACGTTCGAAAAAAGAGGTCAAGAGGAGCCGAAGGCCTGCTGAAGGAGTACGGCAGATGGGCATTGGAGGACCGATATGTTGGGCAATAGGGTGAATGGCATAGTGTCGTTTGTGGGCCGTTTCTGGTTGCTGTTTCAACTTTTGAGAGAGAAAGTAGTTCACTGCTGTATGTCGTGTCCTGGGTTGCGCAAAACGAGTCAGCAGGTCTCATTGTGTCTCTGCAACTTGTGTTCAGTGCGATGAACTGGTTGTGCTCTGCCTTGTGCGAAGATTTGTGCTTCGAGTCTGCCCGCCGCGTGGGAGACACGAATGTATTTTGTATACGACGTACGACGTATGTACTCTGTAGATTGCGAGGCGGTCGGACTGTATGGATGGCAGGTCCACGCGCAGAGATAACTGCAGAGGCCCGCGATATGCATTGCATTGTACTGCACTGCGCTGACCATGCCATGCTTTTGCTTGCGCCAAAATGCGCGTTCGTTTGACAAGGGCAGTTGTCGAGGAGAAACAATATTTAATATTATCTGTAAAAAAAAAGAAAGAAAAAGAGTCGAGAACGAGCAAGCATGACAGAAAAAGCGACATGTCTCGTCCCTTTATTCTTGGCACAAGTCAGTTAATTGCAGATACCCTTCATATACATGTACACGCTTCCCCTTTTCTATGGCATGCTCGCTTGCAGACTGTCTTCTCTGTCAATTAGTGGTTATCGGTGTGCGCTGCTGTGCTGGTGTTCTAGTTATGTGCGTTGACAGTTCATTGCCCGTTTCGGAACGACAGTGTCGATCTGCACAAAAAAATGGTTGAGGACGGACGAAGATACAGGCTCCTCCGGCGGACCTGACTCTTCTGAGTACGAAAAGGGGAAGAACAAAGGTCGGAGCACACCAACCAGCCGATTGATTTGCTTTATCTTGACACGAGGGCTATCATCCAATTTGAATTTCTTTTTTGTTGAAAATGTAGCTCTTGGCAGGGCGGGTGCTTTCTCTCCCAGGGCCCCAAAGAATGAACATTTTCGACAGTGATGGCTCGATGGCCCGGCACCAGCTGTCAAGAAGCCGAAAAAAATTGCCTTTTACGTGCAAAGTGCAAGAAAAAAGGTCTCAAGAAAGGGAGAGAAACGACGCTTTATCAAGGGATAACGGGTTAAGAATGGGGAGGGGAAATGGGTACAAGACGCATGGGAACGAGACACTCTAAACAAGGGCGACGAAACTGATTAAGGTTGGAGAATTTGCAGATAGGCAATACCAATACCAATACCGAGCCTAACTAAACATCGAGACTATTGAAAGACGGCGAGCCCGCTGAACAAAGACAGGACGTGTTGCATGCAGGAGTTTGCCAGTAAAAGACAATTGAGTATTGACCTAGGCATAACGTGTGTTTTTTTTCCGCCGTTTTGTAGACTCTCTTGTAGACGGATAACGCCAGTGCTGATATCAAACTTGCAAGCAAAAGTGATGATAACAATGAATAGAAACCTAAAGGATGGTATTGTAACGCCCAGTAAAAACACCTCTCGTTCCTGTTCGCTCAAATGGAGTCCCGAGTAAAAAATAAATATAACAAAAAAGAAAGAATTAATGTGTATCCAGCCCATTTTTGCGCCATAACCCCATGCGTTGTGTTGCTGCAAAAAAATGTGAATAGGGAAAGTGTATGTCCCAAAACCTGAAAGTTGAAGACAAGTGCGTTTATAGTACAGTACAGATGTCGACCAGGTGCCGACTCTGCGAGGCCGTGATTATTGCTGGCTTGACGCCAGAGTCACAGGTGATGCCTGTACCGACAACGGGCGCTTCTCTGAGACCTCGTCGTCGACCAGTTTAATAGCGCCTACGGGATCATCCTGGGCGGTTGATCTGCTTGGCATGTTAGTGGATGCTGTCGAAGCAATGGATGTTGTAATGAGATGTGAAACGTCACACGACAAGGGATGAGATAAAGGGCGCAAAAGAAAAAGAAGAAAAGAACAAAAGAACAAGAAAACGTACTCAGTGCTGCTGTCATAGAGCTCAACGGACACAATCACCAGCAAAAAGATGGCGACCAGGCCAATCACCATCATGTCATTTTCCCGGCGCAGCTGTGCGTAGTGGCACGGCACATCGGTGGCGGGGCGGCTCTTGTGGTGGGCCGGCTGCGACTCCATCTTAATGGACTCGGGAACGTTGGCGTCGTCAACCTGCTGCAGGGCGGCGTGCTCGGCGGGTTCCAGCGGGTCGACGGCGACGGGCGAGATAATGGGCGTAGAGCCAGGTGTGCCGGCAATGGCTTTGGCGGCTTCGAGAGCCTCCTCGACATCTGCATCAACAATAACGACTTCGATGCCCTCATGCGTGTTCTGGATACGAATGGGCACGACCGAGGCGTCCTTGGGCGAAGAGGCGTCGTTGTCGTTTGGCGTAGTCGGCTCGGAGCCCAGACCCATCAGATACGTCGTCACGATCGGTCGGGGCGTGGACAGAACGGCAGACGGCGCAATGTTGCCAGAGGGCGTGTAGTGGCGGTTGTCAATGACAATGGCGTTGGGGCCAGTCTCATCGGCGAGTGCGGCCGCAGCCTCAGGCGAAAGCGTGTGCAGACGGAGCGACGTGCGGCTGACGACGGCGGCGAGACGGCGTTCCCACTCGGCGGACAGGCTGCTGCCCGGGATAGGAGCAGCAAACACGGCGGGCGCGCTGGCGGCGGCAGCCAGCAGAGACAGAAGCGTTGTTGTTGACCGCATGGTGGCTGTGTGAAATGTGTTGTTTTGGCGAGAGGATGAGAAGAAAGATGCGAGAAGAGACGAGAAGAGGGGAGAGAAGGCGTGTCCTTGGCGAAAAGAGGGACGCTGTTGATAAATACCGGTCCAGACTCCAGGCAAAAGGAAAGACGGCAAAAGCGGAACTGTCTTAAGCTCTCGACAACACACTCTGATTTCGAGACCAGCCGCAAATAGAGTTGGACCAGGAGTGTGGACTGCAACCGGTATATAAACGAGTAGACGAGTCCAACCCGTGCAGAAAAGAGTCCAGAGAGGGTTCAGAGAGGGTTTAGAGAGTCCGGGAGAAGCAATATGCCCTTTTTTTTTTTTTTGGCAGGCTTCAATATTCCGTATAAATTAAAACGCCAGGTCACAAATTGAGAGAAGAAGCGTGCCGAAGGGCGGATAGGAAATTGAGGGTGCTTGTTTTGTTCCCTTTCTTTCTCCCGTTTCCTTCCTTCTTTTTCTTGAAGAGAGGGGTTGATGGGAATGAGAACAGCCGGTTCAAGGTTGCAATGTAGGGTCCAAGGTCCAGACGAAATAAGTGAGCACAAGAGGCGTTGCGAGGGCGAGAAAGAAAGGGAGGACGGAGAAGAGCTGAGCGTCGGGAACACAAAGTTGGAGAGAGGGAGAAGTGAACAAGGAAAGACAAAGGAGTGTTGTTTTTTGATTTCCAAAATCAAAACCAAAATCGAAAGCAAAATCAACAAATCGGAGAAGGAGGACGAGAGGCTTGAGAGAGCAAAAGGAAAGAACAAAGTTTTGGAGTAACAATGGAAGCCAAGAGGCAGGAGCGAGGGAGCGTGTGAGAGGAGGAGCGCGGCCGGCCGAGATATATGATCGGCCAGACCTTCTTTGGCCGTCAATGCCAAGAAACGGTGGTTTGGGTGGTTTGGGTGGTTTGGTGCTGGAGAGTTTTGGGCGTTTTGGGCGTTTTGGGGAGGGGACTCGGGGCAGTTTGCGGGTTTCAGAGGACCCGCATTTGCAATAGAGCTAGTATCTTGTAGCGGTTTGTAGGAGTGAGCAAGTGTGGAAAGTGTGGTTAGGGTCGTAGGATAGCGAAGCTTTCGTGGGTATTCCGTTTTGGTTATTGGGTGAAGGGTGTGTTAGGGGTGTATTTTAGACTTCTGGCTTTGTTTTGGTGTTTTAGTGCCTGGCGAGCCTGGTGCTTGCCGTTTGGGTCTTTCTGGGTGTGCCTGCCGTTGGGGGGCGTGTGTACAGGAAATAGCGAACAAGGCAAAAGACTAAAGACCATAAAGATGGCAGGTGCTGGCAGGTTACTGGGGCTGAGTGGCGGAAGGAACGACTGCGGCTGCAAAACACAGAAAGAGTTGCCAAAGTCAGGAAGCCAAAATAGGAAGGGACGAGGATGACACGAAGAAACGGCGCGGGAGGACGGGCAGCAAATGGCCTGAGATGGCTGAGATGATTGAGATGGCTGATATGGAAGAGGCTTTGAGCTACACGATGGTGTAAGATTTGAGTTGGGGATAACGGAAGAAGTGTAAGAGTAATAGAAAAGAAGTATTGACAAGACAAAAAGAAGCAGTAGAAGCTTTTACGATGAGGCAAATACTATAATAGAGGAAAGACGTAAATTGTGGCGTTTAGTACGCAAGGACGATCGTGGTCGATCGGTGACGAAACGGCAAGTGTCACCGGCCAAGACTGCCCTGAGGCACGGCTGGGAAACGCGAGACGAGGAAAGAGCGTTCGGGGGCAGCCAGCGGGAATAGTGCTTGAGAGTGCTGGTTCGTTCCTGCCTGTGCCTTGTGCCTATGACGCGAGTACGAAAATGGAAATGGAAATTCTAGCAAAAAAAGAAAAAGAGAAAAACACAAAAGGCGACCCGGGCGGCGACGAACAAGGGCAGTGGAAAAAGGGAAAGAGCGGAGAGCCGTGAACAATACTATTTATTTAAAAACGGGCACGAAGAAAAGCTGGAAAGAGCGACGGTCCCGAGCCATAAGCAACAAAGAGGCACAGGTTAGGCGCGAGTAGTTCGTAATGCACGAGGCCATTGTGCTGCTAGAGCCAGACTCGCTCTGAAGAGCACAGTTTTGGGAGAAGATTTGCACTTTCATTTGCATTTCTCTCAGGCTCCTGGACGAAAGAAAAGAGATAGGCATAGTAGAAGCGCGGCAGCGCGCCAGAATACAAACTCCCGGAGCGAAATTGCCGAACTTTACTCGTGCCATGAGCGAAATCGCGCCTACTTTTTGCGCTTTTACGCTGCGACCTTGTGAATTGAAAGACTACGGAGTAGTCCTGGTCCCAGCCAGGATTTTTTTCTGTTAGAACTTTCTTTGGTGGCACAACATCGCGCGCGCGGCAGGGAGCCAATGACACACCACGGCCGCAGCCCGTGCAGCCAGGTGCAGCCGACGGTCTAGACCCTCTTGACCGTCCATCGACCGTCCATCAAGGAGCATGAAGCCCTTTGAGTCGATGGGGAAGTCTCACACAAAATTGGGGGATACGATGGTGTGCCAAACCCTGCGACGAAAAGGGTCAAGCCGGCATTTGGTGCTGGCCCCATTGGGAGTTTACATATACGAGTACACTCTGCTTTGCTTTTCACTGGGTTGCATTGGCTCGTCGGCGCTGGCGCTGCATCCGCGCCTTTCTAGATGGTCTCCCACGCTTTTTAATGCTGTTGTTATGAGCTCCCCACACACATCCGTCAGTAGCCCAGTTGACGAGCTTTCTTTCATCGCTTTTTCCATGCTGCGTGCGCGGGCTTGCAGAAGTGCGTGTGTCCAACTGGCGGAAGGATGTCTGTATCTATCCGTCGTTTTCAGTCGGAAGGTGTGCCTCGCTAGCCACGGACGGACAAGCCTAATTTTGAATATGGATTTGTTGCTCCATTTGGCAAAGGCCAGCCAGCTCCGTCTCGTGAGGTCAAACATCGCCTGCTTGCTTCCATTCCACTCGGCTTATTGTATTATCCTCCGTTTCTTCTTTCTAATATTACATGATAAAACTACAAGTTTCTATGCAACTACGCTACTCTGTACGGAGTACACAGTACAGCCATACAGCCAAGCCAGGACGCCGCCACTTTCAGTTAGCAACGGTGAGAAACGCGAAAAAGAGGAAAGAGTCTAGAGCACAAAGTCCCGGATCTCTTTACTGAGTCCTGGTTTTTTGGGGACAGGCCGAAAGCGTTGTAGACGGTGCGTGATTGCATTCCCAAAGTGCTTGCCTGGGCTTGGCCTGGCCTGTGCATACGATGTGGCTTGGCCGCCGAGACGGAAAGGAATGGCGAAGAGCTAATGGTAAAAAAACTAAAACTAAAAATAAAGGTTGACCGAAACTATTCGCCTATCGCAGAAACAGCAGAAACATGTAAAACATACAAAACGAATAACAGAAAGCAGAAACATTGCAAACATTAGAGGCAGCGATATGAGAGGCGACACAGACAACACAGACAAAACTTCAGACACTGCAGCAAACACTGCAGCAGACGGACCTGAAACACGGTTGCTGCGTCAAAGGGGCGTGCAAGGGCCTGGGCCTGGCGGTTCGACCGTCTCCCAGTCGCCAGGAACCTTCTTTTTTGACAAATTCGGATTCGAATTCATGCCAACCTTTCTTTTCCTATGCGCGCGTGTTATGAGCTTGTTTTCTGTCGCTCAGTGAGCCGGCCAGCCCAGGCCTGGGTCCCTCTCTCCAGACAAATAAAGTAGCAGGTTTGATCTGGATTTGTTTCTTGGCTCTTGGCAGTCCAGGGTCCTTTTAACTCTTTTAGCCCTGTAAGTGCTTCTTTCTGGCACTTTTCAGTGTTTTCGCCAAACATTTCTCTCCACTGGAACGTTTGGAATCCTCGACCACTAGTATATCGGACCTTTGTGTGCCAACAGGGGAACTAGAGAGGATTGTGACGACATATACGGTAGATATGTAATATATGTACTCGTCTGTCTGTCTAAATTTCTTCTTTGCCCCCTTGTGGCTTCCTTGCATCACTGCGATTCGGGCTTTGCAAGGGATTTCTGTTGGGTTTGAACCACCCCTTCCTCGGTGACACCTTTCTCGGCGACACCCGTCTCACCATTGGGAAAGTAATAATACTGCGTACCTGTGATCTGTGCGAGGGACGAGTCGGGACAGAGAGGAACGCAGTGCAAAGAAAGTCTGCCAGTCTAGAGCTAGGGCTGCCTACTTCTCGCCCGGGGGGGGGGGGGGGGGGGGGGGGGGGGGGGGGGCGGGGGGGGGGGGGGGGGGGGCGGGCGCGGGGG
>JADHKS010000005.1:1763700-1930511 GCA_019925295.1 Sporothrix pseudoabietina | reverse complement strand
CCCCCCGCCGCCCCCCCCCCCCCCCCCCCCCCCCCCCCCCCCCCCCCCCCCCCCCCCCCCCCCCCCACCCCCGCGCCCCCCCCACCCGACCCACCCCCCCTCCCCCCCCCCCCCCCCCCCCCCCTGAACAGCAAATGCCTCGGCCGTGGAGGAAGGAAACTCAATACGACCAGTACGATGTACGAAGTACGAAGCAAGATGTACTCAGAAGGATGCGGCGGGAGGATTGTGATTGCAACGACATCTCCCGGAGGCCGCCACAGTCAAGGGTCGTCGTCTGTCGTTCTCTCGCCATACAGCAAGCAGTAGTACAAGCACAAAGTGACAAATAGACCAAAAAAAAAAAAAAAAAAGCTTCGCCTGTTCAGGCTCTAAAAGACAGACGAGGCAAGAGAGACGAAAGACAAGACGCGGCAGATAATGAGGAGAGAGAAGTGCCGTTGTGGCCCTGTCGCTCCTTCCCTCCAGCGCCTGGAGACCCCTGGAGACCCAGTGGGACTCTTGGCTCTCTTTCCTAATACAGCAATTTATCCAGTTTGTAGAATTTCGTGAATACGAGAAAGAAAAAAAGGGTCTCAGGTCTCACCCAGCGACTGTAAGTAGAAAAAAGCGGTCTCTGTCGACCATCGCGCCTTCCTCTGTACCCATGGTCGCGCCTACCCGCGCCACCACAACAAGATTGTCTCTTTCCTGTTCGCGACTTGACTCTCCAGCAAAAGGAAAGTACGAACGTACGAAGGTGCACATACATGTACCTTCCTCGTCAACCCCTCGCTGGCATTCCTGCATGGAAGGCCCACTCAACTCTCACGCCCGAGCAGGTTAAGCTTTTTTTCGCGCCGTTTTGTGTTGCCCTATCCCACTAAGACCGTAGCGTGCTTATTTTTGGTTCTCTCGCCCCTGCGTTGCAGTATCCACCCTGGAAGGGCGACTTTCTTTCTTCCCTTCCTACCAGCAGACCAACGCAACTGTGACGCCCGCCCTTCCCATTTTGTGTTTTTCACTTTCTCTATTTTAAGTTTCACTTTTTGCTTGTATCTGTTCTGTGAGCTCTTGTATTTGCTCGCGTGTCCACTCCCGAGGCTTCAGGCACAAGTTTAAAGTTTAAGGAGTAATTACGTCGTACATCTGACAAAACATCTCCAAGACTTCAAGCTCCAAAAAGGAGGCAAAAGTACACACACTTTAAGTATCTGAGAACTTATCTTTCTCACTAAAAAATAACCCGGCTCCAACGAATGCCCAGGATGAACACCAAGACCTCCAAGACCACGCCAATCTACACTAACAACATTTGAATACCGGGCGTATGTCGATATGCATGTAGAAGGAGGCCACTGAATACGTTCTGTACGGAGTACTGTATTTCAATTGGCTTTTTGGTGCTCTTCGCGAACACGAGCTGGACATGACGACAATGGGACGACGTGGAGATTTGAGCAAAGGGGAGTCCCGAGACAGACATTGTAGACGCGAAGCATATGCAAGTACCGTGAACTACATATACAAACAGTAATATAATAAGAATGCCCGGAGATATAAGAACCAGAAAAAGAAACCAGGAGCCAAGGAGCCAAAAAGGAAGCCAAACATTTGCCGCCAGCGGGTACGAGACTAACAAGCAACCGAACTGCATGCATACTGCACCAAGCTGCCGAGATGTACCTTCCATAATGCTGCTAGTCTGTGCCGCGCGAGTCGCCCTCAAACAATGGAGACAGGCATTTGTTCTATGGAGACATTGAGACTCCATGGAAGAAAAAGGGCCATGAAGAAAAGAAAAGGTGCTGCCTAGGAGGAACACGTCTGGTCTTACGTCGTGCTGATGGATGGCAGTGCTGGCCCTTGGACAACAACGATCTAAAGTTAACAGTGGACAAGTGAACGGGCTCTGTTCCGGTACTTCTGATACACTCTGAAGGGTGATCACCATTCTAGAAAACCTCCTGTACGTTCGTATCACACAGGCTCGACAGGTAGCCCGGTCAAATCAGTCTTCCCCCGCACAGATAGTGAGCTCCAGTTTGTTTCCCCTCGGGCACTCGGGCTCGGGCGCCAAGAAGAATCCTGCTCAACAGCCGCTCGGGGACGAAGAGTATTAGGGTGTCTAGGTGTGATGACGACAGAACCTTAAAAAAAGACAGAAACAAAGAGAGCCAAGCAGGGGAAAGAAGGGGGACAAAGCACGTTCGTACTAGCTAGAATCCCAGGAGTTGGGCGTGGCCTCTAAACTGGGCGCAGGCTGCCGATCATCTGCAAGAAAAGAAGAGGATGCACTGAGGAAGAGCGTCTACTGTGTACCGCGGTCTGCTACTGGGTAGAGAGATGAAAGAAACAATGTAGAAAACCAAAAGGAAAAAAGGGGTGGGTATGCTGCTGCCTACTTTTACGCTTAGTTGGACTCCTTTTCCTGTCTCTAATATACGAGATCTCTCCCTCCTTAATTTTGTGTATATCAACGACGCCCTTTGACACGGCAGTACGGAGTATAGAAATACCTTTCACGGTATGAGGGCAGGTATTGTACAGCATGTCATAATGGTACAAAAATTTCAGCTCATCGAATACGATCAAACTGAGAAATGAAAGAGTCAGCTTGGAGGGCGGAAGTACCACCACCACCAGAAGACCGAGCAGTAGTTCGTACATCGCGAGATCTTTGTTTTTTGGAGGACCCATCGCACGAGGGCTGAGACGGAACCTCCCACAATGGGCCAGGACGGCCAAGATGCCGAGGAAGGCGGCCAAGATCGGGTGGAGGTAAATCAACAATGGGCAGGTAAAGACGAGATGAAAGCCACGGAGTAGTGCATATCAACTTTATGTGAGGGAGGCCGTGCTATGTGGAAACTCGAAGGCCGTCCAGTGAAAGCTCGGCAGTGACATTCATTCTTGTAAAAATGCCCTTTGCAATTCTCCACATGAGTCCGTTTTTGTCTTTGAATGTATATAATATACCAGGTCCGCCCTACTGCCATGTTTTTCATATGACCGGCCTGATCTGCCTCCCCTACGATGCCACTTTTCTATAAAAGTCTATATATTCTCCAATTTAACGTTGCATCTACATGTGTTCGCGCCTTGCGTAAAGCCCTATGAGAGATGAAGTATGGAATACAACCTAAAAAAAATCTTTTATTCCAAGCCCGTAGATTCCTTTGCTCAGTCTCCCTTCACCTGTATTTATTATATTTCACTTCGCAAAGCTGCATCTCTTTGCGTTTAGCGCCCGAGAATTTGCGCAAGTGCCGGAAATAGAAAAGGATAAAGAAGTAACGAGGAAAATGTAACAGATTCAAGGATCATATCTGATTACAATAATTTCCGCAGGAAAAGTGTCTACTGTAGGAGGCACGAAATTGAGAAACAAGACCAGAACAAAATAGGAATGAGGTAATCAGCAGAAGGCACAAACACGAGAAACAACAAGATGATATATTCAAAAATAACCCCAATTAATGGGGTCTCGACCTCGTGAAGGAAAAAGAGCCTAGAACCTAATCGACCGAGTCCACTTCGACAGCCGCTGGCACGTATGCCGTGAAGGCCAAGCGATGCATTCGGGCAGGTGCATCTCGGTCAGCCTCTTTCTTTCAGGGGGCGGCGCGGCCGTAAAGGCAAGAAAGAGGAAGCTGCATACTCCGTACAGCGGTTGTTTTTGTTGCCGAGCGGCACAGACAGCGACGTGGTCTGTGGTCTGTGGCGCGGTGGACATGAATGTGCGAGAGGCTACCGGGCAAAAATGAGAATCAAATGCAGAGCAAGTTAAAGCATCAAGTGCAAGAGGATAAAATAACGAAACAAATAAGAGCGCAACAGAAAAGGCAACTAAACCATGACGCCCAACCAGGAATGACAAAAACGACAAATGAGGACCCAAAAACGACTATAATGAACCAAATTGACCAAACATCGGAGAGCCCGACATAACACCAAAATAACTCCGACCAGAAGGACCCAACAATAAACTCTTGGATCCCCGAGGCGGCCGATAGGGCCGACAGTAATGCCGGCTCGCCTGGCTTCCAGTACGAAAAACATTTGGATTGTGGGAGGTGTGTTGCGAGAATATACTCCGTAACCCCTTTTCTTTTACTGCTTCGCCGCAGTGGATAGTGGATATGCAATGAAATCACAGGCCACCAAAAGGCCAGCGTATCAATTAGCAAAGTCTGCCAACGTCTGCCTTGTGAGGTAAAGGTAGAAAGTGAATAAAGAAAATAAGAAAATAAACCAAAGGCCAGTTGAGCGCCTGTTTCCAGGCTACCATTATACCATATTCGTTCTTTCATTAACGCCGTCTTTCTGGCATCATCCATACACCCATACATACAACCATCTTGAGTATCCCAATCCCCGTTCTATGCCCTCACTATTGATCCGTATGAACATTCACTAATACATGGGATGAGAGCCCTCGCCGGGGACATAGGTGGCCGACGACGACATCAGAGGCTCTGTGACAGCGGCAGGAGTCGGTAGAGGTGTCACCATGGGCGAGACGGCAGGCGTGATGTGCACAGGCGGAGGGGCGTTGCCCATGTTGGTGTTGCTGAAGGCGCTGTTGGGCGAGTACGGAGCCGGAACGGAGGTGGGTCCGATACTAACGGCCGTCGTGCCGCTACCGCCAATACCGATGGCTGCACCGCTACTGTAAGGCTCGTACTTTTCGTTGCTGTGGTTGTACTGGTGGCCCGACCGGCCGGCCTGACCCGAGCCGCCGTCACCGTACGCAGCCGATGACCAGGGCTCCTCGTTGATGGTGTCGTCGGGGTTGTTGTTGCCACCACCATACGACATGCTGTCGTCGTAGGTGCGGCCGTTGAAGCTGCGGCTGCTGCGGGCGTCCTTGTCTTTGGTGTCGAATCCGCCGGCGGGTGTCACTTTGCTGTACGACGTGGTAGCCGAGGCCTTTTTGCCGCGACCCAGAACAGAACGGACACCGTTGGCGATAGCGGCAAAGACCCAGAAGAAGAGGGCAAACTTGAGGCCGGTGAGGACGGCACGGGCGTAGCGGGGCTTGCGGTTTTCGGCGCGGGCACTACGGCGCTCTGCACCATGCGTAGCAGCGAGGTTAGTCGACGTCTGCGTGGTAGAAAATGGTCACAGCGAGAGCCTGCTACGGGGACTCACCATGAAGAGCATGAAAGATGGTTGACAGGACAAAGGCCGCAACAAGAGCAGCGCCAATACCGACAAGAACCCAGGCCCAGATGGGGACGTGGTGGTTGGTCGTGTCAAAGTCGTCGTTGTTGTTGTTGCCCGTACTAAAAGTTGCGCCGGCGCCGTTGCTGCTGGCCTTGCTGCCAATGTTGTCGGTGTTTCCGTAGTTTTTGGTGCTGTCGTAGGAGCCGAGGCGGCCGGAGACGGCCATGGGAGTGGAGCCGACTGGGAAGAACATGATGGCGGTGGAGGTGGTGTCGACGTTCAAGTGTGTTGTAGAAAGAGAAGTAAAAGAGGATCCAAATAATCAAAAGAAAGAGCAGGAGAAGAATAGATGTATGAAAGAAAGGATGGTGAGGATGTGTCTTCCAAGTATTACAAAAAAGAGGAGGATGGATGTGGCGCTCCTTCCGTTCGGAGGGTTCTTGGCCCGGGACAGGACTGCTGGGATCTGGGAATGGGTATGTGGGTATGGGATGTAAAGGGGTAGGGATGTGTGGGTGAATGGGGCTGGGGTTTGACCAACAAAAAAGAATGATCTTTCCTCGGGACAGTGGGTGAGAAAGAAGCGGCTATGAACAATGGTAGGCTTGATAAGGCAGTACCTATTTTTGAATCTTTTCTGAATAATACAGCGCGTATGGAGTGTTGTCGTAAGGAAATATGCACACCCCAGTCGACCTTCGTGTCGGTATGTGTAGAATGTAGCCCTGGAAATGGTAAGGTATGGTAAGGGGAGAAAACCAGACGGGTGTTTCCTATTGATCAAACAAAAGAGACGCAGTATCAAAGAATTAAGGCTAACAGTGAAGATGGGAAGAGTCTTGTAAACATGTGAACTTGAAAGACCCACGAGAACACGATAATTGTCGGGGCTGACGAGCAGGATGAGATGTGGACGAGGAGACACTTGGGCAGCATAAAATGCAGACGACAGCGGACAATAGCACGCCTCTCAATTCTCCGATTTACAGAGCATAATACGTCGTACTCTAGCAAGCTCTCCCTCCTTGCTTCCCTTCACTTTCTCTTCTTTCTTGTTGTCCTCTTTTCTCGTTTGGGGTAAGCCTTTTGTCAGATAAGCTTAATGGCGTGTATTAGAGGTAAGCATCAAAAGTGGAACTGACGTTGCTTTGCCGTCAGCCACACCAGGGACGGTTGAGGAAACAACAGAAGAGAGACTAGAGGACCAGCAGCCCAAAATAGAAAAGAGACAGGCGAGACGCGGAGAACGAAAAGTAGCGAAGCAGAGGACGGTGTTGGGTGAGTGAGTGTGAATGAACACTGTGATATTCCGTACGTCGTAGAAAGAAAACACAGCCACTAAGCGGTTAATCGAGAGGAATCCACCCCGTCCCGGGAGAAAAAGGTAGCGGTCGCTGCACCGGTCCTCTTCTGGGGACTTGGTTGGCCCTGCGCTGCACGTATTACTTGCAGTTTATTTTTGGACTTTGCAACGGCTCACGGCTGGCCAGCGATCCTTTGTTTGGTTTCGGTTCGTGTGCTGCAAGAGCACGCGGGTTGGGGTGGTGCTGCAGGGCAGTGCAGGCAGTGCAGGCAGTGCAAGGCCGGCCGCCCCCAGTCTCTGTGAGTCTGCGAGTCTCTGTTGGCCAGACCCAGACCCAATAGAGTGCAGGGATCACCGTGTATTTGAAAGTAGACCATCTTATTATCGCAACCTTGTTTCTCACCAATGCAGAGTACATAGACTCTGCCTCCCCGGATCGTGAAAGAGCCGGGAGAATACGACGTAAGGTCGAAGAGGACTGTTGTCAGCCTCAACGGAAGCTTGACCCAGGCCAACGATTGGTGGTCATTCGCGTGTAAAAAGTGTCTCGTTACAGCCCTGTCAGGAACTGGGCTTGGAATACAAAACAATATACGACGTAGTCAAAGCAGAAATCAAAGTCAAATCAAATTCAAATTGAAAATCAAAATCTCACGTCATATTCTGTTTCTTTCGCTTGCATACGAGCCCTGCAGTTCTTAGAGTGGTTTAGCTGTGGTTTTCTGTCTGGTTTGCCTTTTGGACGCTTCGCTGGAGATGGTTCCATGGCGCGAGCGGAAGGTAAGCAAAAGGAAAGAGAGCATTCGTACAACCACACTGACAGGGCTGGTCCATGAATCTCCGTCGTATTACGTCGTATATTAGATCTATTCGTCTCCGGATGCAGGGTTCCTGTGAAGCTCTGTTGACTTTGAACGATCACTGTTATCACTGTTGTTCTTTATCACTTGCACTTGCTCATGCTTTTCGAGTAATGATTGCGGATTGCTATTGCAGCTATTTAATGAAGAGATTGTTGTGAATGCCATGATGGCGATGTCCCGGAGGTGAGGAAAGAATGAAAAAAATAGAAAAAATTTAGAAAAAAAATTAGATCGTATGATCATGGAGAAGAGTAAACAAATGAATGTTACTTCTTATCTCATCATATCAGGCCTTCATGCACGTCCTCTTAGAAACCATGCACCTTGACAGTCTGCGCATCCAGCTCCAAACCCGACTTCTTGTCCGTCAAAAAGGCCTGCATGTGCCTGCGCTGGTCGCCCTGCAGCTGCAAGATATCGCCGAGATCCTCGTCGTGGATGGTGGTGCCGTTGCAGGCAAACTTCTTCTTGACGACGGCCAAGATCTTCTTCTGGGAGAAACGGGGCGGGATGCCCTGGACGGTGGTCAAGGTCTTGCGGCCGTTGCGCTGCTGGATGCGGATATGGATATTGTCCGCACGGCGTAGATGGTTGGACTTTAGGTCTGGCGAGCTGGAGAGCGTGTCCTCTGCATCGGCAAAGGGATCAATGGTCTTGAGGTTTTCGATCGACATGTGATGTGCCTGAAGGGATGACGTAGAAGTGATGGTGGGAGAGGAGGAGGAAGAAGAGAAAGATATTGTACGTCGTAACGTAAGACGAAAAAAGAGTCTAGAGAAAAAGACAACAAAAAAAGAAGAGTAATTGCTGATGAGAAAAGAAAAACAGAGGAAAAGAAAGAAAGTTCACATCAAGGGACAGCTGTATCTCTTTATATCTGGGGATAGATGGGATCGTCATAAAAGAGTCACCCGACACGAGGCGAAGGCTGCAAGACTGAGGACAACCCAGTAACGGGTGGCGAGAGTGGCGAAAGGACGACCCCGAAAGCACTTGAAAGCTCAGAGCAAACAGAGAGCCTGGCCCAGCCTGCTTGGCGTGTTGGGCGCTGCATTCCAGAAGCGACCACCACCCAAGCTTAGGCTTGGTCAGGTGACGCCAGGCCGAGGCTCCGGCGCAGTCCAGCACCGGCCACGCTGTGAATCATAGCGTATACGCATACGACGTACAGTAATACGGAGTACGTCGTACAGTGGGCTCAGTGGACACAGCAAACGGGCGGCCGCTGTGGCTGGGTTGTCTCGGCGAGGCAGGTCCCAGCTTCACAGCTAGCGCTAGGCAGTGGTCCCCAGGTCCCTTCGGCCCTAAGGAGATAGCGTCGTGTGTTAACGCCGATGTCATCCATTGGCAGCAGTTGAAGCTTCAGGGTCGCAGCTTCCCCGCGAAAACAGCTCGATATTAACTCCGACGATGTGCAAATGTGCAAATTTGACCACGGCGGCTGCTATAAACTACATTCTTGGACAAGACTCCGACGGTACTCGTCTTCAAATAGTCTTGAAGAGGGGTTTCTTCTGACTGAACGGGCGATTTACAGCGGAAAACATGGCAATGCCCGGGCTCGAGACCGGCTTATGCCGGACATACCTACTATCCCCGGTCAGCCATGAATGGAAGGCGCGATGGGCAACGCGATGCATAATATCTGGGCGTAGACCAAATAGACATGAATGAGCAGTCGCTCCTGCCTCGACTGCTTGGTTTCAAACAGCGGGAATCAAGCTGTCATTCTTTCCCTTGAGCAATCTACAACACATCTTCACGTTCCTACAATTACTACGAGCACCACAGACTACGATAGCATCGCCATGTCGACACCCACTCACCAGTTTACCACCCCCGACCGGCCCTTGACCTGGCTCATCACCGGCTGCTCGTCGGGTATTGGGCTTGCTCTTGCCCGGCATGTTCTTGCCAACGGGCACCGCCTCATTGCCACGTCGCGGAACCCGGCCAAGACACCCGGCTTGGTGAAAGAGGTGGAGTCTTATGGTGATGGAAGCAACCGCTGGCTTGCCCTGGACGTCGACGACCCGGCTGCCGCCGACGTTGTCCACAACCTAGGCGAGACGGTCGACGTCCTTGTCAACAACGCCGGCCATGCCGTCCTTCAGACCGTCGAGCAAGCCCGGGAAGAAGATGCCCGCGCGCTTATGGAGACCATGTACTTTGGTCCGCTGCGGCTGGTGCAGGCTGTCCTCCCGCAGATGAGGAGACAAAGGTTCGGTGTGGTGGTGTATGTTAGTTCAGGGGCCGGGCTCGGGGCACGGCCCAGCATGGCCATGTACGGCGCCGCCAAAGCTGCTGGCGATGCCATGACCAAGACGCTGGCCCAGGAGGTGGCGCCCTTTAATGTGCGGGCCATGTATGTGTCGTTGGGGTCGTTTCAGACGAACATGCCGAAAGTGACGGAGGTGCGCGCTCCGGAGACGAAGGCGAAGCCGGAGGAGAGCAAAACGTCAGCGGCTGCTAGCGGCGATGACCATGGTGTCGCGGACGACTACACCGGCACCACCGCCCACCAAATCATGTCCTTCATGTCCAGCGGCGGCCAGGCGGCCTCTGCGCAGGGCGACCCTGCCAAAGCGGCCCGGGCCATCTTTGAAGTGGCGGCGGCCACAGGGATCGGCCGCGGCCGCCAGTCGGAAGTGATGTTGCCGCTGGGAGTGGATTGCGCGGTGCGTGTCAAAGAAGTGCGGGATACGTTGACGCATGCGCTGGACGTGTTTGGCGATTTGTGTACACACGTGGGCGTTAATGATGAGTGGGTGGGCGAGAAGTGAGCGGCGAGTGAGCGAAGCGAACGAGGAAAAAAAAAAAAAAAGAGAGCAGATATGAGTGCGCGAGAGTGTTTCGGGAGACGAATAGAGACTGTGTTGTCTCTCGATTTCTTGACTTTGTCGTCATTCCTTCTCGTGACCGCCTTGCTCTTCCGAGTGTTCCGGTGTTGCAGGCGTTGTGTGAGCGATGGAGATAATTGAGCCAGAAAACAAATGTAAAAATGATGGACAAAAGACGAGCTCTAAAAAATGGAAGACGGTGTATGTCTAAGCCCTCCCTTGGGACACGTTGATCTCATTGCCCGCCGTACCTGAACATCGCTGTGAAAGTGAAAACCACTCTTGATACTTTTGAGATTGTCATTCTGTTCCTTGGTCGTGAAACACGCGAAAAAATGGGGACCTGGCCAAGACGGAGAGCGCCGTACAAAGTAGGATAAATGGGAAGATACTTTGAATTTGTAAGTCGACAGGATCAGAAGCATCCAGGAACCGGGTCTGCTTACAGGGGGACAGATGACAACTTGCATCCACTGTAAGATGCATTCTCACGTCTGTCTGACAGGGGCTTCCTCTTCGTTCCTGAATTGCGTTCCTGCTGCTTCCTCTCTCCACTGCATCCTTTGGCGCACACGCGTTTGATTTCGAGAATTTCTTCGCGATCAGAGCGACAGTGAGATACTGAGTAGAAAGGACAACAGAGGACAAGGAGTCTCGGGAGTGTATGCTCCGTTTTGATGAGCCACCGTTTTGCTCCCTGCATTCTCTTCCATTCTCTTGTTTCTGCAATTTCATCCCTTTGTACTCTACCTCTCGCCCTTTCTCTCGAGGTCCCGTACTTGTACGTTCGTATATTTCGATAGAGTGACTTTTCGATTTTGCCCATCTCACTTTCGTTTAAGACATATTTGTCGCTCTTTGTATTAAAGTCACCCACGCCCGACACTGACTAGACAAGGGTAAACATCCCACTGGGCAGGTTTTCCCACCAAAGCTGAGCGAGCACACAGAACACACCTGTTTCCAGCTGCCAGCGTTGCATCGCTATCCGGGTATCATTGGGAGCAGCGGCCCTACTGAGTGCCAGCTTGTTTTTGAGTTTGGGAAGAGCCCTGAGCGTTTGCTCGTTTGCAGTTTGTACGGAGTAGCGTAACGTCACATTGGACCCCTCTCGACATCTGCAATTTTTGTCTCCATTGGGATGGATACGAGACGTCCGACATGATGACAAGCGACAGAAGGGATGTGATGGAAATTCGACTTGAGAAAGGATTCATCAGCCCTGGGCCAGGCCGCGAAAGAAAAAAGGAAAAACGGATCATCAATGCAGCTATTAGGGAGGAGACGCTAAAAATATGCCCATATCTCACAATGCTGACGGCATTTGCGCCCCATTTTCGCAAGCTGCAAATATAAGCCAAATTTGCAGCGAGGAACAACAGCTGCAAAGCAAAAACGAGAAACAAGAAACAAGAAACGAGAAACGAGAAACGGAGGGGCCAAAAAAGGGGGCACATCTTTATTAAATAACCTGGAGAAAGCCCTGGAGATAGCTGGCACTCGCTTCAGCATTTGCTGAACTTAAAGATGTTGCTCAGATGGGATACAACGCGTTCATAGCACTTTGGCTTCTTCTGCCGTATCGTGATTGCCAGCGTCAATATTGGCGGAGAGCTGTCAAGCCCGCAAGGACATACTGGCTCCGTTATCTTTCGTCGGCTCCGTTTTCGAGGTCCGCTGTATTGACGCGGTGCGTTGTCAGTCTTTTGGCTGAATGTCTGTTGGAACAAAGTATTTTTGTTAATGCCAGCACCAGAAAGAAGAAAAGGAACGCAAAGGGTCGCAAAGGATCTTCGTCCCGGTTTCCCTAAAATCTTTCAACGCCTCCCGCCGTTTGTTGCGGCGAGCCGCGCTAGACATCGACCAACAAACTGTAGCACCCAGCGAGAGACAGGTTCTTACCTTCGCTATTTTGACAAAAAAAAAACCGGGACCTACGACTGGCAGGTTTTGGCCCTTTAGATCAGGGCAAATACGTGTCTTTTTGTCACTGTCTCGCT
The DNA here is from genome assembly GCA_019925295.1 of Sporothrix pseudoabietina. NCBI lineage: Eukaryota > Fungi > Ascomycota > Sordariomycetes > Ophiostomatales > Ophiostomataceae > Sporothrix > Sporothrix pseudoabietina. Next base: position 1,918,357 of record JADHKS010000005.1, on the reverse strand, counting down.
TCAGGAACCGTTGATTGTCCCGATTGTCTCGTGCCTGTGTCAGTGATGGCGGATGGCGAATGGCACTGGCAGAACTGACGGACTGGCCTAGCCCCCTGTCCTGGCTCCGTTTGGTACGGGCCCCGTTTTTTACGCTCTGTGGCGTAAGCTCGTTCGTAAGACATATTTTATGTGGGCTCGCTCGCTCGTCACCACCAAAGTCCACCACAGGGTTCTTCCTTTTTGTCCCTTTTTGTCCCTTTCATTCGATTTTCTGGGTACCCAGCCCTGCGGGATGGGTGGGGAGGATACCTACCAGAACCTACCAAACAAACTTGGCACTGTCCTGGCAGCAAGCCCTGGAAAGATCCTCCCACCGTATGCTTCGTATTATTACTTTCGTCTCTGTCCGACTTGGTTCTCCCTCACCAAGGCGAGTTGCCCAGGCTCCGCCCTGCCGAAGACGCTGCCCGATAAGGAGCTATTTTGTCCTCCTCGATGACCGCATTCCCTTGGACCCTGGCGCAGACCGCACGCCATTGACCGTAATGAAATCAATAATGTGAAATGTTGACTCGTAGAACGGTAGTGGGCTTGGGGCGCGTTGATTGTTTGTTCTCTTCCCCCCTTCCAGGGCTGGAAGTATCATTCTTCGCTTTTGTCTCCTCATCAGCCGCACTGCACACAGCACTCGTTGAGGCCATTGATCCTTTTCCGTTCTTCCCTCTGCATCCTCCTGTCTGTCACCTTTTTGTCCCTCTGTCTCTCTTCCAACATCTTGTCTCCGCATTGTACTCCTCACACCGTCATCCTTGGAGCTTTCTGTCTCTCTCCTTCTTGTCCTTCGCCTTATCTTCTTGTCCAGTCGATCACGTCTAGTCCACTCTTTTCTTCTTCTTTTTTTCTTTCATTCACCAAAAAAGGCGACCAGTACTACCGGTCCGTCCCCCGCCCACCTTCATTGACACCCGAGAGACCGTCTACTAGACCTCTCTCTCCACTACCCCGTACGGAGTACTTTTGGACACTGTTCCTTCGTTCTTTTGTTCCTTTCTTTCCGGGTGGCAAGCCGATCATTCTTGGTTCTTTGGGGCAGCGTATTTTCTTGCTTGTCATCCCGACGCGGTCTTCTCTTTCCCTTCACACGCTATCTCCATCATACACCACACTCAAGCACTGATCTTGTCACTCACCAATTCAAGCTCAACCCGCCCGGGGTTCACTTGATCCTCCGACCTCGAGCACCCCTGCTCTTCTTTTCTATCGTCGTCATCGTCCTCTCTCTCTCACACACACATCCCGCCATGTCGTCAGGCACCGGCTTCCCCTCGCTGATGCTACGACATGTCCAGCAGGCCTACCGTGCCGGCATGGCATCCATCGGCGGCGGTAGCGGCAAGTCGTACACATACCAGCCACTCGACCCAGAATCATCACCGTCATCACCCTCCGCACCAGCCACTGCCACTCGGCGTGGACCACGAACGCTGCTGCAGACACGATGGGGCAAGCTCGTGCTGGGCGGCAGCCTGCTCGTCTTTTTCATCTTGATCACATCGACAACCGATGTGTCGTCAACAGTCAGCAGCCACTTTGCTACTGACCAAAGCGGCAAAGTCACCAACCCAGACGTGCCTCCAACACCAGACACCTCCAACTCCGACAAGCCACCGGCCGACGCTGGATCCGCATGGCCCGACAAGCCGCCAGCCGACGCGGCGCCGACGACAGACACGCCGCCGGCGCCCGAGACGCCCGCCGATGCCGCGCCCGACAACAGCACACCTCCACCCGATGCGTTTACACTCGAGTCCGCCCGCGCCTCTATTTCGAAGCAGGAGTACATTGACGCCGTCCTGCGCAGCCCCGTCGAGGGATTGTTGGATGTCCGCCCCATCCGCAAGATGTGCGACGCCATCAAGTTCCAGGAGGGGCTGGTGTGGCACTGCGAGATGGTCAATGGCGGTATTGGCAACGTCGGCAACATGTGGCTCAACTGTGTGCGATATGCCATGGAGGCAGGCGCCACGACCATTATCATCCCGCGCATTGGCGCCCGTGCCGAAGACAACCTGGGCGACTTGGGCGACTCGGAGCACAGCGTCGAGATGGACACGCTGTACGATGTCGACTACTTCATTGCTGCGTGGAAGGAGGCGTGCCCAAAGATGCGTGCCGTGCGCAGCGACGCCGAGGTGCCGGGTCTGCCGCCTGTCGCCAAGTCCCCGGCTATGCGGGCCAACGAGGTCGGCAAGTTCCCTCGTATGAAGGAGCTCGTCATTGACCCGACGGGCTGGCGCGCTGCTTTCGATGCCTGGATGAACACCAAGGTGCCCGCGAGCAAGACCATGTCAGCCAAGACACCACTCCGCGTCCGCCAGCGCCTGGCACTGTCCAACTGGAACCGCGAGTCGCAACCCCACGATTTCGCAATTGCTTTCCCCCGCCTCTTCCAGTTCCCCGAGCCGATCCGTCGCTTGGCTGCCGCCACGCTCTGGGCCATGGAGAAACAGGCCGGTGTGCCCATGGTCAGCGATGCCGTATTGTTCCCTGAACTCACCATATCCGACGACGACGCCTCCCTCGTGACCACGCTCGGCCGCAAACGTTTGGCGCCCCAGGGTTTCCTGGGTGCCCATTTGCGTGTCGCCGAAGACGCCGCCAAGGTCGGCTGGCCCGGCTACGACGCCCAAGCCCCGGCCTACCTCGATGAAGCCCAGCGCAGCAACTTGAAGACAGTGTACCTGGCCACGGGCTCCGCAGAGCACCGCAAAATGTTTATTGCCGACGCCGCCAAGCGCGACATTCAGGTCGTCACCAAGGAGGCACTCCTTGATAAGTCTGAACTCGAGGAGCTGCAAAAGATGTCGTGGGACCAGCAGGCGATTGTGGATTTCGAGGTGCTGGTGCACAGCAGCCAGTTTGCCGGGTTCGTGCGGAGCAGTTTTAGCTGGGTCGTGGCGATTCGGCGGGGTATCTTGCCGGAGGCGGGCAAGCCGGTAATTACGAACCCGTTGAACCTGCGGAGTGTTGAGGCTGAGGAGGTTGAGGGGGTCGTTGCTCGGAAGGAAGGCTACGCGCGGCGGGCCGGGGTGGGCAAGAACAAGGCAGCAGCAGCAGCAGCAGCAGCAGCAGCATCGTCGGCATCGTCATCGGCATCAGCATCGGCCTCGGCCTCGGCATCATCGTCGACAGAGGCCGTCATTGCCATTGCAACGGCACCGGCAACACCACCAAAGAAGCCTGCTCCAACATCTCCCCCTGCCAAAGCGGCCAAGCCAGCCGTGCCTGCTGCCCCTGCCAAAGCGGCCAAGCCGCCGCCTGTTGTTGAAAAGTATCGTGACTCCTTGAGCGTGGTGATCGGCCGCTTCGACGCCATGACGATCAATGGCATTTGGCCGTGAGAGAATTGAGGAGTCAAGGAGTCAAAAAAGGATTCTAGCTTTTTCCCTTATTTCGTTACGTTTCTTTTGTATTTTGTCGTCTCGCTTCGGGAAGGAGTTTATGGCGTTTATTGGGTTGTATACTATCCTCTCAAAAGGTTCTTCCCCTTTTTCTTGCTCTTGGCATTGTTTGTGTGTCTTTCATAGCACCCGCTCTTTCTGATTTAGGCCGGCGTTCTGGCTGGGGGGCTCCTGCCCATCTTTACGAAATTATTAGCATTTCACATGCCTCACGATGTGTTCTGGTCTGGGCGCTCCTGCCCAATTTGGTGTCCCCTTGTGTCGTGACTGATGTTTATCTGTTGAGCCGGTTTGCCGTGCTTTCTGTTCGTGAGTATTACGGAATAGGATAGTGCGGAACATTGTACATATAAAGTTTTCTACGACAATTGGGAAGCTGCCTTGCCCATGGGAACACAGGAGCAAATAGTTGCAGAAAGGTAATTACGTCGTACGTAAAACTTAATGGAGCGTTTAATGCCAAGAGCTCGGGGGAAGGAAATAGAGGGAAAGAACGACCAGGTAAAGAAAACTACTGGGACAAACAAGAAGGTGCGAGCGTAAAGTCGGGTACTCTTCGGAAGGCACGATCGGGTAAAGAATCTAGGAATAGAAGGCGCATACCGTCTCGCGGTGCACAATGAGCAATTGCACGACGTCAGACGAGAATGGAAAGAGCCGCCGACGAAGGGAAATGGAACCAACGCGACTGTTCGCGGGGTCGCGCTTTCCGCAAAACAATCAAAACCTGGGGAAGGATAAAAGGGAAAGCGGGATAAAAGTGAACCAGGCTTAAATCGATCGGAGGTTTCCCACAATCTTCAGTCGGTAAGTGTGTGGAAGGTGCTTTGCGTGACTGACTCGGCCCAACTTCCGGATCTGCTCAGATCTCGTTTTTAGATCTGCAACCAAGCTTTGACCTTTTTGCACGGGAAGAAAGGTAAGATAACTCTGTAATTTAACTGTAATCTTTAGGTCTTTAAATGGTCCAAGAAGCAGAAAGATGATTATCAAACGGAAATGAAATGGGTATATGTAGACAAGGCGGAAAATGCTGCAAATAATATCACCACTCTCTCCCATCCTAGCCTCTCCTTTCAATTCCACCAGAAACTCACACTGAAACTCACACTCAGGCTGCGGACATAGTGCCACCATCCCAGCGGAATGTACAGCGTGTCGCCGGGCTCTAGGATGCAGTCCACGTAGGGAATGTCGCGGAAGCGTTTTCGTTCAGTGTCGTCGATCTCAGCATCTGCTCCCTCAACGACATCCCAGCCTTCCATTACGCCCACATCCACTTTGCTCGTGTTGCCCATGTCCACGCAGCCCGCTTCCAAGCCGCGAGGCTGGAGTGCTACTGTATGCTCGGGCGGGTAGAGGCGGACATACTTACGGCCCACGACTTGGGCCAGCAGATTGTGGTGCGGATCGGTGTGCAGTGGCGTGATGGTGCCGGCAGGTCCAAGCCAGGCGTTAACGGGGACCTCGGGGGTGCCAACGCCGTCGTCACTACTGTAGCCGTTGTCGTCACCTTCTGTCCATGTAGAGGTATAGCAAGCATCGGGGATGGCGAGGTCAGCCTGGAGCTGGGGAATCTGGGTAAAGAGGGCGTGCTGGGCGAGGTACATAGTCTGGGACCGTGCCTTCGACCGTGCCTTCGCTTGGGGTTCTTCCTGGCCCTTTTCCTGGAGCTCGTCCTTGGGCTCTGCCTTGTTCTTAGACGTCTTAGACCCCCCGGTCAACTGAGCCAGGACCTCGTCGAAAGGGACAATGGTTTGCGACCATCCTTCGTCGACATAGCTTCTGCCGACTTCCACAGGAACCAGTCTTCTTCCCCGCAAGGTGCGATGCTTCAAATACAACGGCGACGACCACAGCCGCTGGCCGCTCTTGTCAAACGCTGGCCAGTGCTTGAGCATATCCTTGAGGACAAGAGGTGTGCGGGACCGACCTTTGTCGCGGTCCAGGTACGCTTGGAACTCTTCCAAACCAAGTGGGCCAGAGACGGGAATGGGTCGATGGACGGGTGGTTCAAAGACACCTTCCACAGCGCTGCTCTCCTCGTTGAACTGCTGCCCATTGGCAAAGTCGTACTCGTACTGCTGAGGTCCACGGCGCTCACGAATACTCGGCAGGTCGACAATATCAATCCGCGGCCGCTTTGTCGGACGGCCGCCATTGCCTCCCGTCGAACAATCATCCTCCTCCTCCAGGACCCAGTGCAGCATTTCCAGCGTCTCGTGAATCCAGGCTCGTCCCCGAGACGGAGGGCCTGCGCCGCCCGCCAGAATCAGCGCCAGGTCCAGTGGCCGGATCAAACTGTCGAGCTCGGCCGTCGTCAGGCTTTCTTCCGAGTCTCGATGTTGGCGAGTCTTGCGCCTGCTAGGGTTGCGCCGGCTAGGGTTGCGCCGGCCAGGGTCGCGCCGGTTGCGGTAGCCCGACCACCGCACGGCAAACAACAGAATACTGGCATCCGTGTACAGATGCCGCCAGCAGGCGGGCACGTCGCTGGGCGCGTAGGCGTAGAAGCGGGCATGGACAATCTCGACCAGGTCGTTGAGGCGGCGGCTTATGAGCGGCGGTGCTTGTGCGCCTGGGAGCCCATCCGTGTCGACACGCACAATCTGGGTGGCCTGCCGTTGGAGCAGGTTGATGAGCGGTGCACCGCAGTCCTGGAGGCCGGCGAGCGTCGAGCTCAAGTTTGTTTCTGAGTTTGTTTCCGAGTTTGCATCTGCTTTTTGTTCCGAGTCATCACCAGAGTCGGTCATCCCTGCAATCTGGCGTGCTGCCTGGAGACAGTGATCCCATACGGCCGCGTGCAGAGTGGCCATGCCGGGGCACCTGGGCTGGGGCAGACAACGGTGCGAATTCTCGTTGTAGATTTGCCGGATGTCCTGCGTTGTTGTAAGTGAGAGAAGACGACTTGAGCTAAAATCGATCGATGTTGAAGTTGTGTGGAGAAAGCTTTGAAAATAACGTGGGAGGAAAGTACGACGTACCATTCACTAATTAAACTGCCTCCCATCGCTGCTCTCTTTCTCTTTGTCAGTGATAGGCAGAACCTGTTAATTTCAGAAGAGACGTAACTTATTTCATGTTCAGAGTCTCTTTTTTAACCGTAAGAAATATGATTGATCATGTACCTGAATATTGTTTGGCGAACTTGAATTTGATGTCGAGAAAAGATAGAATTTAAAACAATTTTGATACTGAATTTTCCCCAAAAAATTCTTACTATTTTGGCCAATACGAACGTAAAACTCCCACATAAATGTCAGACATTGGAAATAAACATGCTTTTTAGCATGGTAAATTCAGCGGTCTCTTACAATATCTGCAAAATGTGGTGGTCCGAGAAGATGCTCTATTTCCTAATATGTTTTTTTGTCACTGAATAGAACGTTTTGCTGCGCTAGATTCTCTAATTGTTTAGCGGTCTTCGTACACGCTATCACGTCAAACGCAGTAAAGTGCTAGCGGCCGACAGAACGCGTTACTGGTGAACTGACACGCGTTTTGGGGGAGCCCCGCTCTCGCGACCAAATTGACAGTTGACACTCCAGCAAACTTCAAACAACACACAGCGCTCCTCGTCGACAACACACCACCAACCATCATGCCTACATTATCGCAACGACCACGGCGACGCCCGGCATACGAGGACGAAGAAGAGGAGCGGCCACGGCAGCACCGGCGCCGTCAACAGCAAGTCGAAGAAGAAGAAGAAGAAGAAGAGGAGGAGCAGGGGGAAGAGGAGGAGGAGGAAGAAGAAGATGCAGAGGATGATGATGAGGTAGAGATGGGGGAGGAGGAAGGCGAAGAAGAAGAGGAAGAAGACGAGCATGCACGCCGGAGAGAACAGCGGCAGAGAGAGAAGCAGCGGAGGCGGCGCGAGGCCGAGCGGAGACAGCAACAACAAAGAGCAACCCAACAAACACAAAATGGCAACGATGACGACGATGGCGACGAGGACGACGAGGACGGCGATGAAGACGAAGGAGACGAAGAAGACGCGGCCAATGGAGCTGCTGCCCAACAAATGGCCCGCCAGCGGCTGCACTGCGAGCTGCTGGCCAAGAAGCTGACGCGGTACGCACTGGCGAGCGAGCCGCGGCGACTGCCGATCCGGCGGCAAGCCGTCAAGGAGCAGGGTGAGTCCCCCGCGGAGCAACGAGGTTTAGCGTGAGCGTGAGCGTGCGCGCGCTGCTCAGTGAAAGCCTGCTAACGACAATAGTCCTCCTCAATGAGGGAAAGCACTTCCGCAAGGTGTTCCCCATCGCACAGGACCAGCTCCGCGGCATCTTTGGGATGAACATGGTTGACTGGCCCGCGCGCGAAAAGACGACGATGACGATGCGCGAGCGCCGCAAGGCCTTGAAGAGCCAAAAAGCAGCCAATGCGGCAAAAGCCACCGCGGCCAAAGCAGCCGCCGTCGACCGCTATCTGCTCGTCTCGACCCTGCCCCGCGAATACCAAGAGTGCGTCTTTACGCCGCTCATGACCGACCCAGACGCGACCGACCTGGAGGCGGCCATCCCGCCCGCGCCCGACTCGGCCTACATGGGCTTTGTTACGCTGGTGGTGGCCCTCATCACACTCAATGGCGGCGAAATGTCCAACGAGGACCTGGAGAAACTGCTGAGCATAGTCCACGGCGGCCGCAACGCGCCCGCCCGGGCCGACGAGGATTTCCTGCAGCCTGTGGCGGCGGCCATGGGCGACCACGTCGACGACGAGGACGGCCGCAGTGCCGGTGCTGGCCCCTCGGAGGACGGCACACCGACGGCCGGCGGTACACTCCAGCAAATGGTCCGCCAGGGCTATCTACTGCGAGTCGTCGAAGTGCCGACGACAGCTGAGGGACGTGGTCCTGTGGGCGGCCGCGGTGCTGGTGCCGTGGGCGGTGGTATCCCTGCAGGCGCCAAGGTGACCTGGCACGTCGGTCCGCGCGGCCAGCTGGAAATTGGGCCGTCGCAGGTGGCCGATATCGTCTACCATATCTACGGCGAGGATGCGAATGCTGATTTGGAGCGGCGGCTGCGGTCGAGTCTGCGGATGACGGCCGGTGCTGAGGGAGGAGGGACGCAGCTACAGCCTTCCAGAGAGCGTAGTGAGGATCTGTAATGTACGGGGTAATCCTTGAAAAATTGACGATGCTACGAATACCATAAATTGCTATGCAATTGTTGCGCTGTAAACCTTGCTTTTCATGTTTCGTGGGTGCTCAGGCTGGCCATGTCCATGGTTTTCGCCCCTTCCAATTGCAGGGCAGCCCAAGCTTAGGCTGTGCTTTTGATATGTAATAATGATGATCAAATTGAATGATTTGACGAAGGGAAAAAACCCGAATATATAGAGGATATATGCAAATGTGCAGAATGCAAAACGAAAAAGAAAACATAAATGAGTGTGTCGTAATGTACATGGGCTGTACTGTACAGTCTAAGAAGGCCTGTGCCTTCCGCTGATAAAAAATCTTTGGCTTCTGGGAGCCGAGGCGACAGTTGCCTCCTGGTAATGCGATGTGCAGACGGCATTCGTACTGATGGATATCATTACTGTTGCAGCCGTCAACGTGCGGGCCTCGCCTCGCTCGAGTAGATCGTACTCTTGTGCGATACGGCGAGGCGGCGCCGCGTTTGCTTTGGAGAGGGAGAGAGAGACAAATGAGAGATATGATGAGCCCCCGTCGCACGCAAGTTGATCACGTCGCCAACGTCACCCAGTCCGGAATTTGCTTGTGGCCAATGTCGCCAAACTTGTTCCGCAGCCGGCGCAGGATCCGCTGGGCCTCGTCGGACTGGCCGACAAAGGCGAGGTGGCGCACCGTATCCAGGCCCATGAAGACGAAGCGGGCAATATGGGCGGGCCGGCGGCCAATCGCGGGCTCGGCGGGCATGCGGTGGTTGAGCACGCGGGTCAAGAGCTTGTCGTTGTCGAGCAAGGCCTGGGCGGGGGCCGGGCTGGGTTTTGTGGGGTGTCTCAAGTCCAAATGGGCCCGTTCAATCAAGACACTCGGCCGGGCGTCATTGTCCATGATGCTGGCAAAGCTTTCGTAGAGAGCAGGGGTCGGGTTCGTCAGGTTGTAGGTCTTGAGGGTCGACACCCACGAGAGCTCGAGCCATGGCCAGTAGATGGTGGAGGAGGAGGGGGAGGAGGACAGCGAGGAAGACAGCGAGGAAGACGGAGACGGTTCGGAGATTTTGGACAGGTCGGCGGCCTGGCGCATGGCGCGGTAGGCGTCGTCCAGCGTGTCGGCACCGCCGGCTTTGGCCCGCACCAGGGCGTTGAGAACAAACGACGCGCTCGACACGCGGCACTCGGGCGTCCAGCGGGTGCGCACCGTCACCGTCTTCGGATATGGCCCTGCCTCGTTTCCCTGTTCCTGCTGCAGCCGGTCAATCCACGTCCACACGACGGCGTCCATGCCCGGCTCGGCGGCCAGGAACTGGATCAGCACGGCCGTAAACTGCGTGTCGGCGACAAACGACATGTCCCGCTCGAGTCCCGACGAGCGCAGCCACTGCAAGACTCGCAGTCCAGCACCGGTGTCCGCCATGAACGTCTTGGCCAGCGCGTGCGACGACTCCACGGCCTCGCGGCGCTTGGCGAGCAGACAGCCGGCGGCACGCTTGGTGGTCATGAGCCCGCGGGCAACGGCCCAGTCAAAGATGTCCATGGGGTCGCGCTGGTCGGCTGAAGGCGTGCCGTCTGTTGACGTTGATGTTGACGTTGACGTCAAAAGAGTGGTTGCGGCTGGGGGCACCGTCTTGGTGATGGTGGGCGTCAGACTCGGCCGTCTGGCGAGCTGGTCGTAGGTGAAGAGCGGGTTGGACAGGATGGCGCCCAGATGGCGATCGGTTGGTCGGTGGCGGGGGAAGGAGGGGGAGGAGGCGGAGGAGAGGGAAGGCGAATCGGTAGTGGTGGTCGACGCCGGCACGACGGGCTGCGTTGCTTTCGCATGAATGTTGGCGGCCGTCTTCTTGGCAGCCGATGTCGCCGACACAATCACATCTTCCGAATCATCGCCCAGGCCGTGCTCGCGGTCGAGGTGTTTGCGGAAGGACGTGGTCAGGGTGTCGAGCAGCTTCTTGCGGCTCTTCTCGTTGAGCGGCAGAGGATGGTGGATGGTCGGCAGCATCCCCTTGAGGGAGCTGTACGGTCTTGAGGGGAGCATTGTGTGTGTGCGAGTGTTTTATCGGTGGGACGTACCCAGGTGCGTGTGTGTTTTCGTTTCAATTGCAGCCAGAACTGGTGTGTCGAGGGATGTCGAGCGTTGAGTACGACTATGGTGACGATGTTATCAGTGAGGAATGAGGCCACCCCGAATGGTCCCAAATGGTCAGCAGGTTTGTGCAGCTACCCCACTGTGGATATTTGGCTTACTCCGTAGTCGACAGATACACGTGACGGGTCATGTGCATTCTCACAAAAAAGTGGGCGTCTCGACTCATTGACTTACAGCGCCTAGACCGCTAGCGTTTAGTGGCTGTAAGTTGCCTGAGTCGCCAGCGGGCACTGAACGCATCACCGGATAGTGAACTCCGCATCGAGAGAGGTCGTCGAGAGGGGTGACGGAGATCGATATGCGGCAGTGCGACAGCACAAGTATATATGCAGCTTCTCCCCGCGAGGCTATTCGAAGCGTAAGTAGGCAATAGAGCACACTACGACGTATATACACACCCACAGCACGATGGCCCCCTCCATCCCTCCCGTCCACAAGGACGAGACGTACTTCCGCGTCACAACGTTCTTCAAGCGCCGCCCCGACATCACCGAAGAGCAGTGCCATGACCACTGGGGCTTTGTACACGGACCCCTCGTGGTGCCCTGGGCCCTCAAGTACGGCATCTGCGAATACACACAGTTCCGCACGCCGTCGGCACTGCGGCAAGCCTTTTGTGCACGCATGGACCCCGTGTTTGCCCAGGGGATCGAGTTTGATGCGGCGGCCGATTTCTATGTCAAGAGCTACGAGGACTACCTGGCCGCCTACAAGGATCCGTACTACCTAGCAGTCATTGAGCCGGACGAGCACAACTTTGTGGACAAGAGCCGGCCGGAGGGACAGACGACGGTGGTGCGAGCGATGAGCACATTGGGACAGTGTCGGTACATGATCCGGAACGGGCAGCCGGTGGTCAACGTGTCGGACGAGATCTGGGCGCGGTGGCATGAGTTTTATCCGGAGGCAGATACCAATAAGCAGGAAAAGTAGACGCAGCGGTAGTTTTGTCTTGTTTTGTTTTGTTTTGTTGTGTTTTGATTTGATTTGATTTGATTTGCTTTGTTTTGTTTAGTTCATTCCACTTTATATTATGGCTACATTGCAGACGAGCTCGTTTGATTTTATTTCTTGTCTGTGGCCTGGTCACCTCTCCAGAAGATCAGCCCAGTCCCAGGGATCCTGTTCAGACCACGTCCCGGCAGCCGGCATGCCGCCAATGTTGGGATGCTGTGGCTGTTGGTGGTGTCTCTGTGCATTCTGGTGCTGCTGCTCGAGTTCCTTGACGGCAGCCAGCGATACAACGGAGACAGTGCCATCGACACCGCCTGCAACCGATGCAGCATCTGCTTCAAAGAGAGACGGCGGTGCATTCACGCTGGTTCCGTTGCCAACAGTCGTAGCTCCCGTCGAGAGCTCAGGTGCAGATGGGACATTCGACGACGTTTCATCCGGACGGTGGAATGATGGGTGATGTTGGTGTTGGTGTTGATGGTGTTGATGCTGATGCTGCTGATGTTGCTGATGATGCATTCCTTGCTGGGCATACGCCTGCGAGGCCATGGCAGTCTCAAAGGACGGTGGGGGTGCCTGTGTTCGTTGTGCCTCCGCTTGCTGGCCATTCGTCTCCTGCCCGGTCAGCGGTGGCGGCGACTCCGCCCCATCGATCCGTCGCTGGAGCATTTTGAGGGCATGGTTCGTCCGGTCGTACGGATAGATGGCCGGAAAGAAGGTGCGCGTCATGTCCCTGAGGGTACGGCTGAGCGACTGTAAGTGGGCCACCGCCTCAATGGCCCCGTCGATTGGCAGCGTCTCAATGTACCAGGTCAGCGCCTCCGAGGCCATGGCCGCCCACTGCATACCCGTGCACTGCAGCGTGCGGATGTCTTCTCTTCGTCGAAACGTCTCAAACAGTTTGGCCATGCAGATGGACGCGTGGCCCAGGGTAGCCATGCTGGCGGCGGCGGCGTAGTCGGTGGCGCCAGACGGGCTGTGCGCGTGGTGGTGAGAATACTGAGAATACTGAGAATGCTGTCCCTGCCCACTGCCCGGCGACGGCATGTTGGGTGACGGCAGAGGGTAGCCGCTCGGCGAGCTGCGGTTGTGGTTGTGCGACGGCGGGAATGCCCGCGTGCGGTGCAGGATGATTTTCGTGGCGTTAAAGTGCAGGTGCAGCACAAACAGGAAATGATAGCAGTCGTGGCCGCTCACAGGGCCCTGGCGCACACGCTCCGACAAACTGTTGAACCACTGGTTAAGGCGGGCATCGAGACTGGCGACATCGGGAAGCTGGCTGTGCGCATGGCGCTGGGCGGCATGCTGGTGGTAGGCATGCGGAAGGCCGCCGCCGTTGTACGGAGATTCTGAGTCTCCTGTCGACGAAGAAGATGCAGCAGTGGCGGCGGCGGCAGCAGCATTCTTCTCAGCTTCGGCCGCTTCAGCCGCCACAGCAGCAGCCGCCGCAGCCGCAGCTTGTGCCGCCGTCGGGCGATTCTGGAATGGGCTGCCCGCCCCGTACAGCTCATCGGTAATCTCACGGGCCAGCTCCATCAGGTCCATCAGGTCATCATTGACCTCGTCCTCGAAGCTTGGCGGCGGGCGGCAGTCGTCATCCCCTTGCATACCATCGTCTTTGTCATTGGCGGCATGGCCACCACTGCTGCTCGCACTACCAGAGGGGATCGTGCTCGATGAACTGCCACCGCCACCGCCACCGCCACCGCCACCACCGGCAAACCGCCATGCCAGACGGGATAGTTGTAGTGTGCCGGTTTTGATGGCCAGTGGTCTCCTCAGAAAAACAGCCCAGAATTGATCGTGCACCGATGCGGCCCACACGAGCCAGTGCCGGATCGCCGTCTCTTCCGCGGTCAGCGCGCTGCTACATGACGCTGAGCCTAGGTCCAGGCCCATTTCAAAGATGAGCTTCGACGCCAGGCACGAGTACATGTAGCCCGTCATCTGGTTGTCGAGACTCGTCTCGACTTCACACAGAATCAAGACGGTCTGGACGGTAGCGAGTGTGGGCCGGCCGACCTCAGTTTCGACAGCCCGACGTGCGGCCGTAGCCAGCCGGTTCTCGCCGTCTGGCCTTAGAAAGCGGTCGGTCACGTCCGCGCGTGTCGAGTAGCGTAGGCCGGCTGCCAGCATGGCCAGAAACAGCGCACTGCGGTGTTTGTGGCAGCAGTCTTTGCGGAGGACGGCCGAGCCGCGGCTGGGGCTGTCGTAGACGCTGTCGTGCAAATGGTCCATTTCTGTTTTGATTTGTGGTTGATGTTGATGTTGATGCTGATGGCTGGTCGTCTGATGGCCCGTCTGGTGTAACGTCATAAAGTCCTGCTGGGAGACAAACTTCATCATCGTCTGGTAACGATGGAAGAAGAGGCCCAGTAGATAGTCGACGATCGGCGGCGATAAACCTAAATCGTCACAGCAGGCCGCGCGGGGACGCACTGGAGCCGGAAAGGGCGCGGCAGCGACAGAGGCAGCAAACGTGGCGGCCAAAGCAGCCGTCGTAGCAGCCGGTGCTGTCGGCTCGACAGATGCTCGTGGCATCGAGGTGCTGTGGCCCGTATTGTGGCCATGGCCATGTCCACTGATGGACTGCGTGAGGCGGCTCGGCGCATACACCGTGTTGGGCATGTAGGAATTGTGTGTCGATGGCGACGGTATCGACGATGAGGCGGCAAACGACTCGGCAATCGTGGCTGTGACAGGCGGCGCCGTACTCGTGCCGGTCGCCGACAAAATCATGCTGTGCGTCTCCACGTCGATTTCTGTGCCCATGGCAAAGACCGACGGCGGCGCCACCGGTGCTCCGTCGTCCATGTCCATTTGCTCCCATGCCGGGAACGGGTTGTGCTGGAAGTGTTGTTGTTGTTGTTGGTGGTGTTTTTGGTGCTGCTGCTGCTGCTGCTGCGGGTGTTTCCTTTGCAGTTCCTGGTTGGCTGCTCTCGCTTCTGCCAGGGCTTCCTCAAGCAGTTGGACCCTCTTGGCCAACGCTTCCGCCTGCGGCTTGTAGTGCCCGCGGTTGCGCTTGCCGTCCGACATCTCGCACTCAATGCCGCGCTGCAGGCACTGCGTGCATGCCCGCTGGCCTGGGATGCCGTCGCATTTGGAGCGTTTGCTGCGACAGTGGCTGCACGCGACGACGGCACGGATGCGTCTTTTTTGCGGTTGTTGGCTGCCTTGTATTGAGGGTGTTGTTTGTTCCGAGGTGACGGAGGGAGCTTGTTGTGTTTGTGACTGTGATTGTTGAGACTGGGACTGAGACTGAGACGGCATCGCCGACGTCGCGGCGGACGACTTGCCACGTTCTGACATTGTGGAGGTCCAAGATGAAGAGGAGTGTCGTGTAGTTGAGTTGTGTAGACTTTTGAATGCTTGAGTGACGTCTTCTCTTTCGTTATCGTGAAAGTCTCTTGGACATGGACTCCAATGGCAGGTTGAAAAAAATAAAAAAATAAAAAGTCAAAAATAAAAAGTCAAAAAAAGAAAAATCAAAAGAGGACGAGAACAGCTTCACAGCAAGAAGAGAAACAGCAAAAGATGGGCGGCAGACAATGCGGAGAAGGCGTTGTGGAGACCCTATGTCGAGAACCTCTTCTCAGTCTTTCCTCTTCCAGCCCTCCGTATCAGCTCCGGGCCTGCTCTGAATGGTCTGGAGACCACATCTAATGTCATGGGTCTGGGCAAGCTGCAGAGGCTCCTTTCGTCTCCTTTTCTTACTCTTATCCGACTCGTGGGGCTCATGGAGTTTAATGGCTTTAACAAGACTCTTTGTCCTGGTCTGCCCTTTCTCCTCTAGATCCCCTCTTCTCCCCATGTTTGGCGACCTTTTTTCCATCTTTCCCCATGGGCGGCCCTCACTCGTCGGGCCTCCTCTGCTTGTTGACATCCACGCGGACCGCTTGTTGAGTTCCTCCCCCGGTCTAGCCTGGCGCTAGCAGGAAGTTGACAACCGAGCCTGGGGCTAGGCCCACGCCTTTTTTTGAGCCACGCCTCTTTCTTCCACGCCAAACGATGGAGAGGGGAAGATCGGACGAGAGTGCGCTCGCGCAGGAGAGGGTCCCGTGGTCGTGGAGGGCCATGTGTTTGTGAGAATTGGTGAAAGAAAGATAAGAAGAAGAGAATAAGTGACTATCAGCAAGAGACTGCGTCTGGTCACTGCATTTGCCATGCAAGAATTTGGGTGCTGGATGTACGTCGTACTTGAAGGGACCGTCTTGCAATGTAAATTACGTAAGCCATATTAGTGTCGTTGGACTCCACACATTGAGCCAGTCGTCGAATTGCATGCTTCATAGTCGTATAATGCCATGATGTGAAAAGGCCGTTGTCTTCAGCTTGTGTTCTTTTATTTTTATTTTGTTAATGTGGCCCCTATGATATTCCCCACAGACAAATCAGTAGACCTACGAGAGTAAAACTGATACAATTATTTTGATCGAGTACGTCTCTTTCTTTCTACAAGAATCACGGCAGAAAGTAGACCGCATCTCGAGCACGATGCATCCTCGCTCACCTCACTGTTTGACACTTAAAGCGGCGATTGTCTTCGGTGCGCGTGGTACGGCATAGCCTGCGTGCAGCCTCATGAAGGGCAGCCTCATGAAGGAGATGGCGATAATCCCGTGTCTGCAGCCTTGTTATGTTGAGACAGGGAATCACGTGTCTCCAACGAGCATCTAATAACATAATCAGATACAATCCGCAGACCGTGTTGTTATTAGTTCGTTGTTCAGTTTGCTGCTTGACTACCCAGATTTATTGTCTGATGTTGTACACTCACCCAGTCATCATTTTCCCCTCACCCTCTCAGCCCGGTCACTATGGAAGCCTCTGTGCCATCCTGGGTCGCAGAGGCCATGCAAAAACTCTTTAGGCAAAAATCCTCCGCTGGAGACAATCGACGCATTACGATCTTTTTGAGTGCTCCTGTAACTCGCAAGCATTTTTGGGGAACATCAATGAATAGCTTGTGCACCGGTCATTTAAGTACAGTACCTTGCACCTGTTAACACATACACGTTCAAATTCCTCCAAGGCAGCCACCCCGATGCTGGCACGAAAAAGCGAAAGACCCCCTGCAAGGACTCGCAGCCCATTGAAACCCATTGAGGGCAACTACACCGAGGACCCTGAGAGCAGCAGACCGAGACAGTGGGTCAGCCGCAACGCCGCGCAAAAAACCAAGGCATGTATATCACTATATCTTATAGTAACTTGACTTTCATTGCACACATGTTGACCCAACTATTAGTGCCTAGAGCGGGACAGCTTCCGCTGCGTCTTCACAAACGGCATGCGCCCTAAAGTCTGTCACATCGTTCCATTTGCGTTCAACTCGTCCACCGACAACCTCGACCGTACGTCTCGCATTTTCTTTCCACCAGCGCCGACACCGACTTCATTTGACAGGCTTCTCATTGAAGGCGGTCTCGATTGCTCTGATAAGCACTGGAATATGTTGCCAATCTCTCCCGATCTTCACGCATGACGGCCCAAGCCCTTGGGCTGTCGAGTGTATCGGTATCCTCCCGCACAGTGATGGTAGTGGCGATGGCAAAGGGCACAACCAGAAGTCTACCATCCTCCTCATGTTCCAGTGGGCCTGCGTCCGTGTCGCCGCCATGTCGGGCGCTGCTGGTCCCCAGGACCTGGACGACAACTTCTCCGAACTCGATGAAGATCGCTATACCTTTGAGCTTGAGGAGTTTTACAAAGAGGCTGATTCGGACCGTGAGTAGGGACTACCAGAAAAGTTGCCACGCTAGTCACCATCTTGCAGTGGACGGAGACCGGTTCGATGAGTCAACTTGAAAATGGAGGAAAGAAATGCGTCTGTATTTTATGGTCCTCGTTGTTGTTCGGATTTTTCAGGGTTACAAAAAAAAGGCGATGTTCAAGCCGAGTAGTCAACATTGTGACCTAATGCTGATGGAAGCGTTTGCACTCACAGAGTCACAAAAACCACGTCGTACATACGTTCGTACACAATTTACTTTTTCTTCGCTGCATAGCTCGAAGCTCCATAAGACTGCTTAGCGCAACTTTCTACAAATTAGTCACAAGGACTCACATCTCTTGTAGTATAGTGGTCAGTATACGGGCTTGTCACGCCCGGGACCCGGGTTCAATTCCCGGCGAGAGAGATTTTTTTGGCTGTCAATTTTTTTTTGTTCTTCGTCCAGCCATCTTCTTTCCCTTTTTTCTTTATTGTTGCGTATACGGGGCACGTGTAAATGCATCTCAAAAATACGTAATCAAAGAGTCGTACTTTATATTAAACCCTGGATGGGGAGAAAGGTTGGTCAGTTGAATATACTGTTGAAGGACGCCCTGACGCTCGAGTTCATTGTCTGGCATCAATGGGCCTGAACAAGCGGCATCTTCTGCATGCCTCCTCAGCTGCGCGAAAACGTATCTCGTACATTGCCACGAATGCTCAGGGATGTCTCGCAAAATTTCCTCCACGCTCCCCCCAAGCTCTTTTTCTTGGTGTCCATCTGCACCTGTCCGCCCTGTCGGCGGGATCGAGCACCTGCCCGAGAACCTGCTGCTCAGTCTCGGATTCGGCCTCTGCCGCTTGCTTTGCAGCAGCATCGTCGATGCTGGCACCGGCAATCTCTTTGCCTCTGGGTTTGGACTGCTCCGTCGTCTGCGGCTTCTCCACCGACACAGATGGCGTGCCGAGTTGTAATTTGGCTGCGAACTGTTGCTAGTCATCCGCCCCCTCGTATACACTGTAATGGGCAGCCTCTTCTGGCGTGAGCCCGGTCGCAGCGATCTCGCGGAACTCCACCAGCTCTTCAATGTCGGCGCGGACAAACGACTTTGCCCACAGCTGGGCGGCTTTGCCATCCATCACCTTTTCTTCCACCGCCGCATCGAGCAGCATCTTCCACTTTGGCGACAGCGTCATTGTCCCCGTGGGCCGGCCGTCGTCGTCGGGCGGGTCCTCACTGAAAATCTCAGCGAGTGCTTCGGCCGCGCGAATCCCGGCCATGAGCCGATGCACCGCGTACTGGATCTCGAGCATGCCGATGCTCGGCAGCGGGTGTGTCTCAGGACTCGTAGTCGAAAGCAGATAAACTTGCCCTTGGCGCACTGGGTGGAAGGCCCCTTCGGCCGTCATGTCCCTGTAGTTGGCAAAGCTTCCCTTGCTTCGGTGCGGCCAGTCGCCATACACCAAGCCCGTCTGCGTGCTCATGCCCGTCAGCCAGACGAGTTGCAGGTACATGTTGTGAGCAGGGTCCGTCGCATGCTGGATCGGGTGCAGCGCAAAGCAGAAGCGGTCCCACATGCGGTGGGCCTTGACGTCGAGCGGCAGTATGTTCTTTGCTTCGCGGCCCGGCTCGCTGAGGTCTAGGTCTCTCATCGAGGCCATCGGCCACATCGTGTGGAGAAGCTTCCAGAATCTGACAAGTCGGTCTGCGTCACCGCAAAATGCCCGCACTGGCACCACATGCGCTGCTTCGATGGCGACGGCGCTGCCGGACAAGACGCAGGTGTCGCCATACCATGTAGGGACGAGCGACTGCGCCTCGCGGTCTCGAGTGGTACGGTGTCGAACGCCGCTGTTGTCTTGATTGCCCTGCGCTGCACCAGGCAGGGGATGCCCCACATCGTCGTGAGCACCTGTTTCGGAAGCGCTTTGATGCGTGGACCACGCGTCGCTAATTTGGCGATATATGTCCCGCAGGCTCGCAACTGCTCGATCGAAATAAAAATCCAGCTCAAAGTCCGGGTCTTGGCGGGCATGTAGAGACAGGCTTTCAATCGTAATTTCGCGAAATTGGCTGTTGCTGTCGATGGCTGCTACAAGAATCCATATCAAAACTGTCTTGTCCTCGCAGCGCTTGTCCGCTGTCCTTGGGTAGGTCTTGTCGGCCTTGAGGCGGCCCAGTTCTTTGCGCAGGTAGGCCGCGAAACTTCTTTTTTGAGCTCTGCGTCCGACTGAGGTACCTTTTCGCCAGACGCGTCAAACTCTGGAAGAGACGATCCCCGTTGGTTCGATGGGTGTTGGTTCGCGCTGTCGTCTTCCGCGTCTCGCTGGCGTTGGTTGCCTTCATGGCCGTCGGTGGGCTGCCAATCCAAGTTTCTCACCCCAACGAGGGTGACTTTAATTCGAGACATATTGCTGGACCCAAAGTTCCGGCCAAAATGGCGCTGGTGATGGTTGGAATTGAAAGGAGACGTCGTATGCTGCAAACAAGATGGACGGGCGAAATGAAACCATCAAAATCATCGACGGGTTGTCATAGCAGCGGGAGTGCAGAAAAAGCAGAAGAATCAGAAGAATCAGAAGAATCAGAAGAATCAGAAGGATGGGTGTCGGCCCGCGTGACTTGGCGCTCGTCGTTGTCACCCTTTCTCATGTCACCGCGACTAAGCCCACGAAATATTAATGTACACCATGGTGTACCTGGGACAGGCGATACACTGTGCATTTTCTCTTTCTGCGCTGTCCCGGAGACGTGTCCCCTTTTCTTGCAAGAGGCACTGCGCCGATCGGGAGAAATTCTAATTCCAGTGTGTGGTATCAATAAGCATTAAAGTTAAATCTTAGCAGGTACAGAACTCAATCTCAGACAAAAAGTCAAGTAAAAATACATCTTCCTTTGCACACATCGGGGGAGTATGTCAAAGGCAACAAGAAGACCTCATTGTCTACTGTCGAGGGCAGTATTATGCGCTTGCAGCGGCTTTCTCGCCCTCTGCTGCCGGGGGACCGGCCGCGGCCGCCAGCGCGGGGCCATCGAGCTTCGAGCCTTCTTTGCTCTTGGCGATGGCGACGCTGCAAATGTGGTTGCGGTAGTCGGTCAGCCGCTTGCGAGCTGCGTCGACGGCCGCGTCGAGGGCAGCGCGCTCATTTTCGAGGCCGCCAGTATTGCTAGAGGATGACGTGATCTGGTTGCGCCGCGCCTCAGCACTCTCAATCTCGCCGTCAATGTGCTTCTGCACCTGCTCGAGGGCGGCCAGGGTCTGGAGCATCTCATCGTGCGGGATGTGCGGTATGGTCGCCAAGGAGCCGCTCAGTTCCCTGTGGGTCTTGTAGTCGACGGCGACGGCGTCGCCGCCGCCGATAAAGGGATGGGGGAAGGGCTCGGCGCCGACGGCTTTGTCGCCGGACTCGTTGCAGCTAGCCACCAGTTCCTCTGCTTCACCAACCAACTTGTACACCCACCACATCTGGTGGTACACTGCTGCCTCGACATTGATCATTCGGATCGCGGCATTCACTGTGCCCGCGATGGGGGATGAACCGATGCCGTTGCCGGCCTTCCTAAGCCCGTCCTCGTTCTCCTTGAGCCCCTGCTTGCAGTTGGTCATGGCGGAGTTGATGCGCATCCTGGCCATGTAGAGGTTGTTGATCGTCTTGGACATGTTGCCGACGCGGTTTTGCAGCGCGTCCCGATCCTATCTTGTTAGTTACGTCACTTCGCTTTCTCTCTCTCCTCTCTCTCTCTTCTCTCCGCAACACGCGCCACCGCTCCTACCTTCTCGGCGTCTTTCAAGAGGCCCTCGAGGGCGTCCTCCTCGGGCAGGTCGGGCGTCGGCCCGTCGAAAATCTTCGCATACAGGGCCTCCAGCCCGTTCATGGCCTCGACGTAGCTGTCGTGGTCGGCCTTGAGCCCGTCGCGCTCCCTCTTGGCGGCAGCCAGGCGAGACTCCAGCTGTGCCCTCTTCTGCACAGCCTTTCCCTTCTCGACCGTGGCCTCGCCAATCTCAATCTGCTCGACCAACAGCTGCGCCTGGATGTCCTTGTCGTCCTTGCTGTTGCGAAACAGGCGGCGCACGCCTTTGTTCTTCTTGTTCAGCGCCTTGTGCGCGATGATCTTGTCCCATATCGCGCTCTCCTGCTTGGCGAGGTCGGCCTCGGCATCGCTAAGCTTGAGCGTCAGGTCGGTGATCTCACGGTTGAGCTTCTTCAGCGTGCCGCTCGCCTGCTCGGTGGCCGTGACCTTCTGCACGATGACGTCGCGCTCGTCGGCTACGGCCAGGATGCGGTCGACGATGTTTTCCGGCGCAGCCATGGTGTTTTCCGCGGAGAGTGGGAGAGTGGGGGAGAGGGGGGGCAAAGGAAAGAGGAAGGGATGGGGAATGGGGAAAGGGGAAAGGGGAAAGAGAAAAGAAAAAAGAGGGTATTTTGAATTGCCAGGGGACGATGCGCAAATGTGCTCGGATGCGAACAAGAACGAAAGAAGAAGTAAAGACCAGAAAGCGAATGGAGTCGGGCACGGTAGAGAGGAGACGCGGAGGAGGGACGAGGGGGAGGGGGAAAAGAAGTAATACTCCGTACTCCGTACTCCGTAAATAAGATTCAACGAAAACCCAGCATCTCTCAGCCGCTGTTTACTGACAGGGATCGTCAATCCAGTTTCCCCTTGCGAATCGCCTTGTGCCCGCTCCTTCCTTTCCGGGCGAATCAGGCTTTGTAAAACCTCCGTTCGCGAGAATAGCCTTAAACTCAAGCTTCCGGCCCGGCGGTTTTTCCACCTCTTCCTCTTTGTTCGCTTGCTCCTTCGAATGCCTTTCTGTCTGCCTTGCGGTTCTTCTCTTTCTTCTCGGGTGTCTTGTTTGGGACTAAATTCCGCCTGGCCTCTTAGCGTTCTTGGCATTCGTTAAAAGCGAGCGCAACAGTTGCCGTATTCCGTCTTGGCGCTTGCAACCCTCTGCGAGGTCGGTAGTAATAAGCCCAGCTATGCACGGGCCTTGCTAACGGGCCAGGACAACACAGCCCTCAACGGTTGCGGGACGCCAGGCGGCGGCGCGGGTGTGGCTGACGGCCTGGCTTTCAGGACAGGAACCAAGGACGACGCCCACTACTCCGTAGGGGGACTTTGAGCACAAATATATAGTAGGCGGCTAATTATCTCAAGGGAGGAGAGATAGCGGGTTGCCTTGCGAGCAGGCTAGTAGAATAAGCATATGACACAAATGTGAGAAAGTCCTGACTGGGTGAATCTCGCTCTTGCGATGGATGACTGCCAGAAAATATGGCGAGTTCTGACGCCTGTATTCTTACGGCGTTTCGAAAGGTCGAAACTATAATCCGTGGCGACAGCTTGCACCTCCTCCGGCGGCTTGCTTATGTCCAGTAAATACGACTCTTTAGTAAAGTTGAATTAATTATAAAAACGGAGATACTCCGAGAGCCTTCTCATCGCAACTCAAGCATTTCTACATGAATGCCCAGGATTACTGCTTACAATATAATTTATTGAGACGCGATTTGCGGGAGCGTAAGAGGACCGGTAGTAGATAGAATAGTCTTATCCGGTTATATATATCTCTCTCTCATTTGTTATCGTCGGAGAAGCCGGGGCTTATACACTAGAAAGGACTTTAAAAAGACAGACAACGTGACGTTAAAGTTGGTTGCATCGAAAATACACGAGGCGTGCCATCGTCTCCTGCGGACCTGTTCTAACATCGACAATGCTGTGGATATGGCCGTCAAAATGAATGTGAAATTGAATAAATATGGCCGAGTTTACGGCCACTCGAATAAAACATTTACCGTTTGGATTTGTAGATTGTTGAATCCATAGTCGTAATTTACGTCGACTGTTCGGACATGACAGTGAACTTCGTATCCGCGGTGAAAATCAACCAATGTACAAATATCGTCTCCAATGCTCTGTAGACTGTGCTATGTGGCAGTTCCTGTTTCTACGTTTGCTTGTTACTCACTTTTTGTCTCTCGGCAGTGATGAAACGGCGCACCGGTACAGTTACTACTTGCTACACAGATAAAGGTAGGACGCTCGATGGATAGTCCTTCCACAGTTATGGTGAGCTTGTTTCCAATCTCTCTCCGCCAAGTACCCACGGCGGAGGACCATGCGGGTGTCTGTCTTTCCGGTAGGACAAAGGGTCCGGGAAGGAAGAGGAGCGAAACACCGCACCGGCTTACTCTTCATTTTTGTTTGGACGTTCATCCATCTTATTGGTTTCCTGGCTTTCGTCTCTCTTTTCGTCAAAGGGCTATAATGAGGAGAGGATGATCAGCTGGACCACGTACAGGCCACTGGAGCCATGCTGTCCCTCGTCTGCCGATCGAAACTGCACGCTGGTAACACTCGTACGTGTTTTTGGTAGGCGAACCGGCCACCAGGTAACAGCCAGGAAACGACAAAATTTTTGTGCACCAAAACTGTACACACACACAAAACAAACAAGTACACGTACCTACACGTACCTACTCGTCGTATCCTCGTACACAAGTGGTGTGCGTGGCTTTGCAAAACTTTCCACGATATTGTTACGTACGTGGCCTGTTTTCTGTTTGGTAGGGAAACAAAGAATAGACGATTGCGTGGCGTCGGACGGCCAGGCAGGCGGGATGGAGGACAGAACCGTACATCTCACGAGTTTAAAATGAAAAGGAGTCGTCGTGAGAGCCGACGACAGGCACAGATGTGACCAAATGTGACCAAATGTGACCAAATGTGACCGGATGTGACCAGATGTGACGATGCAAGACAGTTAACCTCCAACCTTGTTCTCTCTCACGCGGTGGGAGATGGCGATCTGTGGCTTCCTTGTTGCGCCAACATCGGCGACCATGTCTGTTTTGACCACGAATGGCCACGAATGATTACAAAAACAGGAACAATGGTCGAACAGGAGCACCAAGAAGGCATCGAGAAAGTTCCACTAGGCAACGGTCGACGACATTGCACGTGGACAGGACATGTACGTGGCCTTGAAACGAGCAAGAGCATGTAAAATACTTCTGAAAGGGAGCAACCAAACACTTTGCGATCCCACCAGCAAGAAGATAGGACAAGTACGATGGGATCACGAAGAACACAATGATCACAATGACCACGATGGTGTGAAGACCTCGGAGGGCAACATGCTAGACAAACGTGGGACGTGTATTCATAAAAAGAGATATAAAGCGAGGTCTTTCATTCTGTCGAGGAGCCATGTTGCATTTTCCTTCTTCTTCCTTTCGGATTGTTAGTCCTCAGCTCTATCAAAGAATCAACTATCAGCATCAATAAATTCAAAACATCAAGCCCAGCACATCAAATACAAGCCCAACAACTGTCAACATGGCCGAACACACCATCTGTGAGTTTCTCGTAACTTCTTCCTTTTCAGTCTCGACTACTAACAGTACCAGACTACTCCCCCTCCTTCTCCGAGGCCACCCACAAGGCCACCTTCACCCGCGACCAAATCAACGCCGCCATCGGCCATGCTCTTGTCCTTCTCAAGGAGGGCAAGCAGATTGGTGAGGCCAAGTTCCCCCACGCCTACAAAACCTACCCGCTGCCCGCCTCGGCCGGCAAGCACGCCCAGCCACCCATCTTTGAGTTCCCCATCCTGCTGGACGGCAGCCTCTACAAGGGCCACCACAGCCCCGGCCCAGACCGTGTCGTCTTTGGCTCCGTGGCCACCGACTATGCTTCGGCCGACTACGTGGGCATTGCCGGTCTGGGTCCTGACGGCGCGGGCGCTACGGCCCCTACCACACCGGGTGGCAGTAGCGGTGGTGGCGGCGCGTACCAGCCGCACATTTTCCGGGACACATCGGTGAACCGTGGCAGCGGTGGTGGCGACCACAGCCATGCTGGCCACCACCACGACCACGAAGGCAAGACGGTGAGCCCGCCGCTGACGCCGCCCGAGGAACGGGAGCTGATTTCCGCCGAGGACGTCGCGATTCACTTTTCGAATTAGAGGGGGCAAGATGGATGACAACGGTAGGGGGATAGACTGCAATGACATGGTATGATTCCCGGTGAATCGGCCATTATAGGCCTCCAAAGATGAGGTTACAAAAAGCAAAAAGGACAAAAACAAAGCCTACATGGCTGTCAAAAGAAAACAGAAAGATAGCCAAAGCTAGAAAGAACACAAAATCAAAAAGGGTGATCACCAACAAGCGAGTGGCCTTTCTGTAATGTTTTTTCTTGAATTCCTATTTGCTCGTGCATGGCTCGATGGAGCAAGTTGTGCGGTTGAGATACTCGCTGTCAAGATCAGGTTGCCATAAATTTAAATTCCGCACACTTATTTCTTGCAATCGTATACAATCTTAAAAGGGAGTCCAATACAAACTAAGCCCACATGGCTGGCCCGTTGTTCGCGAGGTTGGTAAAGCAAGCTTAAAATTCAGAGACAGAACAAAGAGGTAGGTGCCTGTGGGTAAGACACAGGTACGCATACCGGTGTCATGAGAAAAGCCGTTCCGTGTACTGGAAAAGGTGAATTTGAAGAAGAAAACAAGGTATCTAGGCTAGTCGTTCTATTTCATGATAGATATAAAGAAGCCACAAGACATGCTTTGAATAGCCAGAACGAAACAAGACAGCTTTCCCGGCCCCGAATTCCGTTCTTCCAACGGCCGAAAGTCCACACGATATGGGGTGCTATCAAAGTCCACTGAGGCCGTCCACAGGCTGTCTTGGCATCTTTTGGTGTGTTCGTTTCGCGATGCTGACCGGATATAGCCATTGGTCCGTGTTTCTCTACTTTGTACTCGTGGTTGGCAAAGTGGATTCAGGCACTTTTCCGATGCGACTGTGTCTTTGCAACACAGACTCCCGCGTCTATTCGCAGTTGTTGGAAGCGGCGCAAATTGAGAAAACAGAAGTTGTAGTCTGGATTATCTGCGGGTACGGTGTACCATATGATATATCTGAGAAAGGATCACGCCTCCTTGGCAAGCCACATTACGAATGGCTTGCGAAGCTTGTCTTCTTTTTCTGTTGCTAAGAAATCGGCATCCCGCATTGCTATCTTTTTTTTCCGTCATCCTTTTTGACATTTGTTGACCGCCCATAGCACACACAGAGCTATTATCTCTCCTTGGCAGATTCGCTCTCAAACAGCCGTTGTACGACGTACATACATGTACTCCGTAACTTGTCTAGCACTTGTAATCCTCTCGAATCCTCTTTTTAGATCCTGTCGTGAGAATTCCCACTCGAACGTCGCAACAGTTTTGTACCTTATTTTCTTATTCTCTTATTTTCTTACTTTCGATTTCCGCTGTTCCATCTCGTGTCGTATTTCTTCTTAAGCTCCTCTTCCAACGTAACGGCATGACACCGAAAGACAAATCAATGAGATACTACGGAGTACAAAAAACACGATGCCTGTTTTGGGCATGGCGTGCGAGATTGTGGCGTCTCGTCGAGTGAAGACAGAACACTGGGTCGTCGACTTTGGTGCTGTTTGGTCCGCTGGTGCCTGGGGACGGCGCTAGGGCGATGCATAGGAAATTGTCCCCCCCCCGTGAGCGCGGGCGTGGCAGGACGCTGTCAGGGGTCGGTTCTCACAGCCTACGACAACAAGCATCGCTTAGACCATTTGTCCATTGCTAAATCCACATGGTGATGGGTCCCCGGAGCCGGAGCGCAAGAGCCGTCGAGTCGATTTTTGCATCCTTTTGAAGATAGGCTTTGTGGAGAGAGGACTAGGGATGTGGATAACAGATGGAGGATTGCAGGGAACAACGGCAGCGTCATGAGAAGAAAAGAAGAGTAAAAAAGGAAGAATTAAAAATCAATATTCAAAGAAGAGATGGAAATCTCAAAATCAATGAAAAGGAGCCGTCGTCGAGCACTGCCTTGTGCTGCACATATTATTGTTTGTTCGATCCAATGAAATCGCCCCAGACTGAAAACTGAAGACTGACGTGCCTTTTTCTCATGGACGGGTTCCGTCATGAAGAGGGTTAAATTACTCGATGCTACGTCGTACCTCACCGCACGATTCTTTCCCCTCTGCCTGGTTCTCCGTCTTTGCCCCCTACGACGTATCCAGTTGCCTTTTGGCTCGCCAAACCGTTCTGCGCGGCTCAGGCCATGCTCCGCTGAGGCCGTCACTGTCTTGTCCCTCTCCTCTCCTGTCCATCCCCACTCTCTGTGACCGATTTCCATAACACTCCTTTGCACCCCTGGACTTTCCCCCAAAAAGAGCAATAAAAGGGTGTGCTCGATCGCGTGCTGATTGGTGTACCTTTTTTGGTGGGCACTACCGAGCCATGCTAACCGTAGTGGGCGTGATGATGACTGCAGTCGCGCGTTATTTCTCTTTTTCTCGTCACCTCTCCTCCCTACCACCGCACTTTGTCAACATCGTGAACGCCGACTCGGCCGGCCATGTCTCCCACCCATCGACTGTGTTTTGCGGCCCTTTCTGCGGGCAAATTTGCGGCGACATCCTCCATCCTCCAATCTTCTTTGTGCTTCCCCTCATTGTCTGCGCCGACTTTTGTTACTTTTGCATCTTCTTTTCTTTATTACGTGTACTTTGCACAGACGCGATGCAGTTGGCCTCCTTTTACAGCTTCCTTTTTCGGCATCTGAGACTTTATTGCTTTGCTTTCTTGTTTTGTCCCTTTCATTTTCCATTCTCCCCTTTCCCTCCTGCTCAGCCAACCCAACGTGCGTTTACTAACCGCTTTCTGCTGCAAGAATCTACAAAGCCGACGTGATTGTCCCACAGTGTTATTCTGTACGTCGTAGTTGGCCTCGTTTTGTGTGGTCTATTTCTCCAATTTCTGCATGATCCTTTCTTATATCGAATTTTGTGTCCTCCCTTGCATGCTGCATTTGCGCCTGCACACAGTCTTTTCACTGCCCATCTCCCGTCGGTTTGTTTCTCCTTGTCTGTTTGCCATCGATGATCCGCACGTTGTTTGCCTCTTTGTCGACTTGGCTCTCCTCGTTGTTTGTAGTTTGTAGCGTTGCAGCTCGTTCCTGTGGGGCAAAGTGATGATCATGGCCAGACCGCCCAGAACACCAGGACATGTGGCTGGCCCCTGTCATTTTGGCTTTTGCTGCTCTGAAAGAAGAGCGTCTCCCCCTGTCTTCTTTCTGCATACTCTCTCCTCTCTCCTCCCCTCGCTCCCCTATGTCAACAGCCATTAAAGCCCATCAAAGCACATCAACGCCCATCAACGCCCGCCGTCACATCCCCCGCTGACATCCACATCTCCCCATTCGCCCCATTCGCCCCATTCGACCCGAGTCCACTCACACCTTATTCTCCCATGTTCATGTCGTTGAGCATGTCAACCGTGCCAATGATGCTCTTCACAGGACACTCTGCTGTCGAGTAATGCTGGTAGGCGATGGCCGGTAAGCCATGCCATAGCGTACCGTCGTTCAGTCGTAGACTCGTACGTCGTACCACGTACGGAGTAGTTCGACGACCGTTCGCGCTCGTAGTAGTATGCGTAGTGTTCCGCCGCCGGACCATTCCCGATATATCATTATCATAACCCTCTTTTCTTCTCTCGCGTCTCTTTTCTTTTCTCTCTTTTTTTCTCCAGCGCCAACTCACCTCCAGTCGTTCTCTACAACAAGAAAAAAAAATCAAAAACACCTGCCTCCCAGAGGTTAGGCAAAGAAGACTCGTCTTCGTCCGTTCGTTTATCAACACGCTCCTTTTTTCCCCTTCTCTTTCCTCGCCTCGCCTCGCTCGCTCGTCTTGCCTCGACATGCGCTACACCACCGCCTCCGTCCTGGCGGTGCTGGTCACGGCCGCCGCCGCCCACAGCAGCAAACCGCCCGTCGTCGTCTGGGTCACCAGCACTATCACCACCTGCCCGACGCCCCAGCTAACGCTCGCCTGCGCCGACATTGGCACTGAGTCGGAGCTGCCCACCAGCACGGCCTCACCGTCCTCGCCTCCGTCGTCCTCTTCTGCCAGTAACGGCAACGGCAGCGGCAGCGGTCCCGGCAAAGGTTCCTCTTCAGCAGCCTCCTCTTCGCCCTCGTCGATCGTCGTCGTCTCAAGCTCACCGACTCCCGCTTCCGGCTCGGTCTCGGGTTCCGCGTCTGCCTCGGCCTCGGATTCGTCCGTTGTGTCCGTCGGCTCTTCCGGTTCGTCGGGCGTCTTCGTCCCATCCAGCAGCTCTGTCGGTGTAAGCTCGTCCGTTTCCGGATCTGCCTCGGTCTCGGCCTCCGTCTCTGGCTCAGCCTCCGCATCTAGCTCTTCCGGTCCTGCCTCCAGCTCGGTCGCCTCGCCTGGCTCGGCCTCCGCATCTGGCTCAGCCTCTGCTTCTGGCAGCGCTTCCGCTTCTGGCAGCGCCAGCGCTGTCTCTTCGTCGGTACCTGCCTCCGGCTCGGCTTCCGCCTCCGCCTCCAAGTCTGCTTCTGAGTCGGCCAGCGCCTCGGCCGTCTCCAGCAGTGCTTCTGCCTCTAGCAGTGCTTCAGCTTCGGCTTCGGCTTTGGCGCCTGCCTCTGCCGGCTCTAGCTCTGTTGCCTCCAGCGGATCTGTTTCTGCGTCTGCTTCTGTGTCTGCCTCCGTGTCTGCTTCTGCTTCCGTTTCTGCTTCTGTTTCTGCTTCCGCTGTTTCTTCCTCTGTCTCTGGCAGTGCTTCTGCCTCTGCCGGCTCCTCGTCTGCCGGCTCCTCGTCTGCTTCCGGCAGTGCCTCGGCCTTTGCTTCCGCCTCGGCCTCGTCTGTGAGTGCGTCTGCCTCTTCCGCCTCGGCCAGCGCTTCGTCTGCTTCTGCTTCTGCTTCTATTTCAGCTTCAGCTTCATCGGCCTCTGCCAGCAGCTCCGCATCCGCTTCTGCCTCGGCTTCCGCTTCGTCTGCTGTTTCCAGCTCGGCCTCGTCTAGCGTTGTTCCTTCGTCTGCCTCGAGCTCCGTGTCTTTGTCCGCTTCGTCGTCTGCCTCCTCTTCGATTTCTTCGTCGGCTTCTCTGTCGTCGTCTGCTTCGTCTTCCTCGGCTTCCTCTTCCTCAGCTTCCTCTTCGTCCTCTGTCTCTTCATCCTCTGTCTCTTCGTCCGTCTCGTCCAGCGCTTCCCCTTCGTCGACTTGCTCGACCTACTACCTCGAGAACATCAAGCACCAGGGCGTGGCTCCCTATGCCGCCGATGGTTACACCGTCTTCCGCAACGTCAAGGACTTTGGTGCTGTCGGTGACGGTGTGACGGACGACACCGAGGCCATTAACAATGCCATTGCTGCGACGAAAAAGGGCACCGACAGCGGCCGCTGCGGTCCCGGCACCGGCTGCCAGTCGACCACGACCCAGCCCGCACTCGTCTACTTCCCCGCCGGTACTTATCTGGTGTCGTCTCCCATCACGGACTACTACTTTACGCAGCTCGTCGGCAACCCCGACTGCCCGCCGACGATCAAGGTCGCGTCCAGCTGGGAGAGCACGGGCGAGACGCCTTATGCGGTCATTGACGGCAACCCCAACGAGCAGTGGGCGGCGGTCAACATCTTCTGGCGGCAGGTGCGCAACTTTGTGATTGACATGACGGATGCGCCGGCAGCGCTGCCGCTGGCAGGTGTGCACTGGTCGACGGGCCAGGCTACCTCGCTGCAGAACATTGTCTTCAACATGTCGACGGCCAGCAACACGCAGCACCAGGGCATCTGGTCCGAGGAGGGCTCTGGCGGCTTTTTGTCGGACCTGACGTTCAACGGCGGTCTCTACGGTCTCAACTTTGGCAACCAGCAGTACACGATGCGGTCGCTGACGTTCAACGGCTGCCAGACGGCGATCCGCCAGGTCTGGGACTGGTCGTGGATGTACAAGGGCCTGACGATCAACGACTGCAACATTGGCCTTGATCTGTCGGCTGGCTACCCGTCGAATGTCGTCTCGGACGTCGTGATTGTCATTGACTCTACGTTTAACAATGTCGAGACGGCCATTCTGTTTGCCAAGGCCAGCGGCATCACACCCTCGGCGGCCGGCGAGATGATTGCCGAGAACGTCCACTTCAACGGCGTCACCAATGCCATCAAGGAGGCGGCCGGCCCTGTCGTTCTGTCGGGCACGCACCACTCGATTGGCCTCCTCGGCTACGGCCACGGCTACGAGGGCACGACCGCCGTCACCAACCTGGGCAATGTCGGCTACAGCCGGCCCTCGACCCTGCTTGACGGCTCCAACTTTTATGCCTTTGACAAGCCGTCGTACACTGGCCTCACGGCAGCCGATGTTCTCAGTGCTCGCACGCTCGGTGCTGCCGGTGACGCCTCGACGGACGACACTGCCGCCCTCCAGGCTGCTCTGGACCTGTCTGCCTCCACGGGCAAGCTCCTGTTTATCGACTATGGCGTCTACCTCATCTCGGCCACGCTCGTTGTCCCCTCGGGCGCCCGTGTTGTCGGCGAGTCCTACCCCGTCATCATGTCCTATGGCCCGGCTTTCGCCAACATAAACTCCCCCATCCCCGTCGTCCAGGTCGGCACCGCTGTCGGCGCTGTTGGCCATGTCGAGCTCAGCGACTTTATAGTCTCGACCCGCGGCGCCCAGGCCGGTGCCATCCTGATCCAATGGAATCTGTCGGGCGCCGGCGGTGGCCAGTTCGCCACCATGTGGGACGTCCACACGCGCATTGGTGGTTTCACGGGCTCCCATCTTTCGCTGACCGACTGCCCACTCATGAAGACCACGACTGTCACCAGCAGCAACCTCAACACGGACTGTATTGCCGCCTTCATGTCCTTGTACATCCCTGCCGGCGTCCAGTACGTGTACCTCGAGAACAACTGGTTCTGGGTTGCCGACCACGACGCCGACGATGCGTCTCTCACCCAGATTACCGTCTACGCTGGCCGCGGTATCTTGCTGCAAGGCGCCAACCTCCTGCTGTACGGCGTCGCTGCTGAGCACCACGCCCAGTACCAGTTCCACGTCCACAACGGCAACAATATTGTCATGGGTCTTATCCAGTCCGAGACCGCCTACTACCAGCCCAACCCGGGCGCGCTGCTGCCCTTCCCCACCAACGCTGCCTTTGGCGACCCGACGCTCGCCGCCAGCCACTCCGGCTGGGGCGCCGTTTACTCAGGCACCACTGCCAACACTTTGGTCTACGGTGCCGGCCACTACTCCTTCTTCATCAACAACGACCAGTCCACCTGCGAGCCCTACGGCTGCCAGACCACGCCCCTCGTCAGCATCCAGGGCTCTGCCAAGGTCACCATCTTTGGCCTCGTTACCACCGGTGTCAAGTACATGGTCGACTACCTGGGCACATCCGTCGCGGATGCCTCGGCCACCACGAACTACGGCAACTTTATGGGCATCGTCGGAGTGTTTTCGAGTGCCTTTGTGGCACCGGCCTGAGTGTGTCGTAAGCGACTAGCGAACGACGAGGTTGACTGTATTGGTGTTTGTAAGTAGTGGATAATGTGGCGGTTGTTTTCTTTTCTTAAATAATGAAGAGTATAGGGCTGATAATAATTTAATGACCAATGTCAACGACAACGTCAAGGTATTACAGCCTCCCTCTCAAAATGCACCCTCCGGTTATTTATTTTCCTTCTCCGTGAATGGCTGGCACCTGCCTTTGAGGACTATCCCGGTAACCTGTCGCCGACGCTCTAGTCGCTGCACATTAAGTTCCGATACGCCTATATAGCTGTAGTGCCTGTGGCCCCTTTAAAGACAAAGTACAATTCCAAGTCAAGTCCGGAGAACGAAAATCCGGAGATGGGAGGGCGGCGCCCGCATGCCTAACTAGTCATGCTCCCCCGCAGGGCATGATTTTCCGGGCGACACCACAAGCCAAGAAACATGACAATGAACGGGCAAGTCATTGTTGGAGACGTGGTGAGGAACTGGGATGACGATAGAATAAAAGACGTAGATCCTGGGAGTAGACAAATGAGTAAACAAACAGCAGCACACAGCTCAACGAGCATCATCATTACCCCTCACTCACCACCGCGACTCCAAGTTAGTGACAATGGCGGTTCACCCGGGCGGTGTTGTGTCAGACATGGGCCTGTCTCTCCCGGAAAACCTGCACGGCGCCATCTCGATTGTCTATCTGACACGAGAGCCGCAGCACTGGCTGACGGGTCGGTATGTGAGTGTGCAGTGTGACTTGAAGAAGCTGGAGATCAAGAAGGACGGAATTGTGGCTAGAGACTTATTGAAGAACAGGTTGGTGATCTGGAGAGATATAGTTGTTGGTGCGTGAGTCATCTGTATATAAGAACTGGGCTACAGAGCTAGAGGTACATTGAATAGATCAATATACATAATGTACATAGACCCTTGTCGGAGAAACGGACGAGGAATGAGCATCAGCCTGCGCATATAACTACGAACCACTTGCCGGCTTTGATAAAAATCTCCGTCCCGTCCTACCAACTTGTCTTCCGGCATTCGGGATCTTTCTGCCCGTCCCCGTCCCCTCTAAGCTTGTCTCGGCTCCTATTTGACCCTTTCCATCATATGACTCAATGTGAAGTGCAACCTTGAAAACGCCTATCAGTCCTAACCCAGAAAGTATACCCAATCAAGTAGTTTGCCCTTTGTGTTAGAGTACCCTGGCTGTCTTGCGCTTTGCCAGCCTTCTAGTCCTTCTAGAAGTCGAGTTGACACGGCACAAAATGACGCTAAAGTTGTCAGGTTCGTCGGCTAGGCATAAGCTGATTCTAAGCTCCAGACCGCAGAAGTCCAGACCCCTGAAATGCAACACGCGGGTGACCCACAGAGATTGAGGTTTTTCCCTGTAGTCCAAATCAGAAGACAGTTCGAGATCATCTACGAACGTATGGGGTTTCATCGTGGTTGGTGGGCGGTGACGGATTGGGTCCCCTTCACCGTCATTCGTCTCCGTCGTCCCCGCATTGAATCATCTTCATCCACCGCCTTACCGTCTCACACCAATGGTTGTTGCAGCTCATGAAATGTCTCCGTGATCTTTACTCCGTGATTACGCCCCTTGGCACCTTCTGTGCGTGCTTCTGTGCTCCTTCCTGTTTCGTCAATTTTACTCTTTTGGTCGTTATTTCCCTTTTTGGACCCCCGTCATCGTCTTGTCACCATCGCACCTTCCGCCGTCTCTTCCCATACTTTCCCTCTCTTTCCTCTTCATCCTCGACTGCCGCTTCCGCCTTCCTTATCCTGCTTTCTTTTACGGAATACTCTTTCCCCGATCGCGCGCCTAGCGCTTATGCTGACATATCGTTCCTGTTCCTGTGGACAAAAGTGTGACTCTTACACAATCCGAAATCGTCGACAAACGCCTTGAGCTCAATTGACCGCACGGCGATCTGGCGCAACGACACGACTACACACAGAAACAGTCACGCACACGAACACAGCTACACACTCTTGTATCCTCATCTCGAAGGATAAAAAGGCCGGCGCACTCCGCGATAACGGCTCTTTGATTCTTCCATCATGAAGACCATCCACATTGCTCGACAGTCTTTGAGACTTTCTCACAAATCCCTACAACAATTTTGTGCCCCCCAACACCGACACCTCCCTCAAACATACAACATGACCGCTTCGACGCCTTCCTCCGCCCGCGCCTACGGCACAACCCCGCGCATTAATGGCACCCGTCTTGTCGAGTCCATTCACTACACTTCAGAGACATGGGGCGCCGCCCACCGCTACGGCGATGACCACACAGAGACAGGAATGGCGCGGCTGTCACTCGACGACGACGATGCAGCGGTGCGGCGGTGGCTGGCCCAAGAGGCTAAAGCCATTGGCTGCATTGTCAAAGTCGACCAGATTGGCAACCAGTTTCTGATCTGGGCCGGCGACAGTGAGAACAAGGATGCGCCGCCGACGTTTATGGGCTCACATCTCGATACGCAGGCGACGGGTGGACGGTACGACGGTATTCTGGGCGTGTTAGCCGGCCTCGAGGCGCTGCGGACGATTCATGAGCAGGGCGTCAAGACCAAAGGGCCCATTGGGCTGGTAAACTGGACAAAGTGAGCGGCCCTGGCATTCTTATTGTTCGTCCCTCCGAAACAGCATACTAATCTCAAATCTCAACCCCCACAGCGAGGAGGGTGCCCGCTTCCCGTTGATCACGATGGCTTCGGGCGTTTGGGCCGGCGTTACACCTCTCGAGACGGCCTGGAACTGTAAGGAGACGCCCGCAGCTGCAGCTCGTTACGGCCACGGCGAGTCACCTGTCACGGTTAAGCAGGAACTCGAGAGAATCGGCTTTTTAGGCGACCTCCCTGCCACACCGCATGCCATGCCCATGGCCGCGCACTTTGAGCTTCACATTGAACAGGGCCCTATTCTTGAAGCAGAAGATCGCCCTGTCGGCGTCGTTGAAGGTGCCCAGGGTTACTGCTGGTACCAGGTCACCGTCCGTGGCAAGGACGCTCATGCCGGAACGACACCGCTGCACACCCGCAAAGACGCTCTGCTGGCCGCAGCTCAGATGATTGTCGCCAGCAACGGCATCGCCCATGCCGAGTCCGCCTCAACCGAGAAGAGGGTGGGTGTCATTACAGCTGGCGTCATCAGTGCACTGCCCGGCACGCCCAACACCATTCCGCACACGGCATCGTTCACCCTCGACATCCGGCACCCGTCGACCGATCGTCTGCAGGCCATGCTGGCCGAGTGCAAGAAGCAGTTTGCCGAGATTGGTGCCAAAGGCGGCGTCACCATTGACTGGGAATGTCTTTCGGACAATGCACCGGCAACGTTCCACCCGGACTGTGTGGCCGCTGTTGAGGCTGCTGCCGAGGAAGAAGTTGGTCAGCATGTTTCTGTCTCGGGCGAGACCATCACGGGCCACCGTCGCATGTGGAGTGGTGCCGGCCACGACAGCTGCAACGTCAATAAGCACTACCCAGCGGGCATGGTTTTTACACGCACCAAGGACGGCCTGAGCCATACGCCTGTTGAATACTGCAGCCCAGACGACTGCATTAAGGGTGCACAGGTGCTTCTGGGTGCCGTCCTACGCTTTGATGCAAAGAGAAAGTTGTAATGGAACCGACTGGATGAGAATATGAACGACAAGCGATCTTATCAAATGGTATCATGTGTATTGCTACAGGCGTCTGCTAGCTCTTCTCCCTCCTTGAATTATATACATTATATACTAACGTGTTTGAACAATATAAAACAATATAAAATAAGTTAAAAGAAAGGACCATATATATAGGATAATGTCGAAAGTGATTGCAATCAACACAGTAACGCTTCAGACATGATTACTTCCTCGGCTTAGGCGAGCGGGCAACATTATCAGTCAAGGACGTTGACGACGACGTCGACGCACTAGCCTTGGCCATGTTGTGCCGGCCAGCACCGTCGTTCAAGTCGGGATCCGAAAACACGTTGCGTCCATCGTCATGGTGATCATGATGGTCATGATGACCACCACCAACCATACCGAGACTGTGCTCGCTTTGGTCGTCGTGCTTGATATTGAGCTCGCGTGTCACCATGATTGCACCTGCACCACCATTCGCACCAAGTGGCATCGATCCGCCGCCCTGCTGCCGGTACGATGGGAAGATCTCGTCCGTACTGCCGTCCTGGCTTGGTGGCCGGCCAATGGCATCGCGCTCGACGCGACTCGTGTTGCCGAAATTGCCGCTCTTCAGATGCGTCTTTGTATGCGACCGCACCGGACGGAAAGGATCGTCATGCTGGCCACGGCTGTGCAGCGCAATCGACGCACCATTGATGCCGGACAATCCAGACTTGGGGTTCTTGCTGCCTGTGCGGGCCCCGCCGGCATAGTAGGGGTTGCCGGCCGAGTCCTTGTTGGATGAGAGGCCGACGAGGCGGTTGAGCCAGGGGACCTTTTGGATGACTTGGCGCAAGGAAGGGATGCACGAGCACAGGATCAGGGCGGTAATTTCGACCTCCGACCAGATCATGGGCTCGGCCAGCTCAAATGTGCTGTCGGTACCAATCTTGGTGACGAAGACGATGCGAATCACCGAAATGACACATACTAACAAGCCGAGGGACAGCATGGCAATAACGCCGACACGCTTGGCGATGGGCAGCTGGAGGTGCCACATGGTCGGGATGGGCTGGATAAAGAGGGTGAGATCGGTAAAGAGGTTGAACACAAACGTGCACCACCACATCGGCACGAGCTGAAAACAGGTACCCTCGACAGAACTGTCCCAGGCCCGGGCAATGGGACGGCACTGCAGCACCACGACCAGAGTCTCCTCAATGGCCTGGCACAGGAGAAACACCATCAAAAACTTGTTGAGCATTGCGAGCCCGCGGCCCTGCAAGATGCGCAGGTACAGCACGGCGAACGACGCCTTGGCCGCCGGCACGCCCCAACTAAACGTCGTCGAGCAGACCATGATGAGCTGGAGGTTAGCGAGAGTTTGAATACATGTTCACAACAAGGTAAGGGGTGCGTGCTTACTCGTGAGAACGTCGAGATGTGCTCCGTCGGAACAATGTCCAAATGCTGGCCGAAGCCATAAGTGCGTGCCGCGAGGGTCGCTGCGTATAGTGCCAGGGCAAACACCCAGCTTGTCACAATCAGGGCATCGTCCCAGCCCAGGCCGCCCAGGATACCGGTACGGACATAGATGCGCATGGACACGGCAAGAGTCGACACGACAATCATCAGCACCGACGCCACCAGCAAAGCCTCCGCGTAGGAGTCAACGGCCATGGTGAAGGCTAAAGGGAGCCGAAGATGTCGACGTCGACGTCGACGGTGGACGAAAGAAGAGTGACAGTTGACAAAAAAAGAGCAGAGCCGACAAGGTCGACGATCCCTTGATGACGATATGATGAGGAAGGCTGTCGATGGGAAGGAGGTGTTGAAATATTGCTGTAAAAAAAAGCGAAGGTCGACGTCGTATTATATTCAAGACATTGGGAGCAGACCGTCAGGAAAACGTAGACTGTTGTCTGTCTTTTGTCGTCTGGTAAGACAGTCTAGAAGGAGTGGAACCACAGAGACAAAAAGAAAAAAGGGGGAGGGTGTGAGATATAAACAACGTGGGAAGAAGAGGGATGGATGGTACAGCTGGGGAAGACTGGGGAATAGGGAAGGGGAAGAAAGTGATCAGTCACAAAGCTTAGCAGAAATAAGAGACGACAACAAAAGGGGAAGGACAAGAACGACATAAAAGGTAAGAGTGCCAAGTCGTCCCTGTGTCTAGATGGTCTCTAGATGGTCTCCAAATGGTGTCTTTGTATTGAAAAGGCGTTTCTGGCTCGTTGCAATTGTCGTCGAAAGGGGGAATCAAGCAGGGAAGACGTTGGATGTGACAAGCTAGACAACAAGAAACTGGGACGCAAGGTTGAAGGGGTGCTCCTCAAAATAGTGAGGAAGGGGGGAGGAAGGAATTGTATCAATGCGTCGATCTGCAAGACGACGA
This sequence comes from Sporothrix pseudoabietina, assembly GCA_019925295.1. Taxonomy (NCBI): domain Eukaryota; kingdom Fungi; phylum Ascomycota; class Sordariomycetes; order Ophiostomatales; family Ophiostomataceae; genus Sporothrix; species Sporothrix pseudoabietina. The sequence continues at coordinate 1,879,612 of JADHKS010000005.1, read as the reverse complement.
GAAGATAGGAAGAAACCGTCTCCCGTCAAAACGAACAGTCCCGAACGAGGGGATCGAAAGAAAAAAAGGCTCTGATAGTCCGACGCCCAGTCCAGGTTGAGTCCACGCCGTTCTGCATACACATCCATGCACCCCAAGATCGTCCAGGGGCATGTTGGTCTGGTCTAGTCTATTTTGTTCACCCTGTTCCCCAGAGGATGTTGACCCGTGCACTGTGCAAGACGGGGCACTTCGCCTGGAAAATATTGCGCGCCAACGACGAACGACAGATGGAGACAAGACGCAAAAAATGGGGGACAGGGCAGTTCTTTGGATAGCTGCACTCTTGAGGACTTGGTATTGTCGAGGGGCTCGTCGAGATTTCTGGAAGCTCGTCGGGCTTTGCTTATTTCGATATAGTCGACTGTCTGCCGAGACGCACAGCTGTCAAAAAGGTAAAGCCCGTGGCAAGGTGACTGTACGAACAGCCAAGCGTGGAGACAAGGGGATATGTGTACTCCGCTCAGAAGTGTGTATATCTTACAATGTGTGCACAACAAAACACGCGTCGACGAAGGAGAAACGGCAAAGTACGACGTTACGACGTAGGAGAATTAAGGGATTAGGAGAATTATGTCTGAAAATGGAGAAAGTGTATGGGGAAGCGGGAAGCATAAAGGGCCACAAAAAGCCACGAGGGAACGGGAAGAAAGAGACAAGATGGCAAAAGAAGTGACAAGACAGAAATAAGACACAAGACACAAGAAGAAAAACTCTAAAGCGTTAGAAAGACGCTTTCACAACGGAAAGCCACCTATCCGAGTGCTTGGTGTGCTTGGAGAGTGCTTAGGCAGGCAGAGGAAATGGAATAAAGTAGTGAAGAAATAAGAAGGAATAATCTGGGGAAGACAAGAAGAGGGTGCAAAGGTGCACAAATGACATGACCGTTCGAAAAGGGTGTCGGCGTCCAGCGACAAACTCGAGCTATTGGGTGGCCAAGAAATGTCACTTGCAAGCTTTTGGTGGGCTTCAAGAATTTTCCCTTCATGTGCTTGTCGTGTGCTTGTTCGTTCAGCTTTCTTTCTTCTTCTTTTCCTGGTGTCTTTGGTAGTCCTCGATATCTTCAACCAACAGACACGCCAACACCACTACCCAATCGTACGAATTCCATGCTCAAACTACCGCCCATTCGGTATCTAGTGCCCTGCCTGAGACACAATTAGGCTTTCTTTCTTGGCCCTGCATTGTGCCTGTTTTGCCCTCGTTGCCCCCATCTATCTTTCTTCTTCAATGGCTTCGTCTCTTGCACATGGCTCATCGTTCTCGTCTCTCTGGCATCTTCTTGAGAGCCTGGATGGCGTACTCAAAGTCGAAGAACTCGGCACAACATGCCTATACTTTCCCTCTTCCTGTCCTCATTTATGAGTTCCTCCTTAACTACGACGCAATGATCCATAACTAGCCCCAAAATTGCCTAAGAAGGGAACCAGTGGCTTGCCCCGAACCTCTTGTTGCTATCTAGGCCTGTTCTCCTCTGCTTGGCTGGTTCTTGGAGGATTGTCTTTGGAGTAGCGTTTGCTTAGTGCTGTCTTGGTGTTTTATCGTGAGCTAGTCTTGGTATTGCCATTCTCCTATTTATTACGTCGTACCGAAGAGCAACTTGGCAGGCGAGTGCAAACCCTACAAACCTTGGCGCATGGTAGCCAAACGCCACAAAATTATCGACAGATGCATTGTTCGGTTAGGGCATCGGGGGCTTCAAACCGATAACAATAACTTAAATCAAAATAAAAAGCTCCCTGCTCATTTTACACGGTACTCACTCCCCTTTCTTTTTATCTTTACCCCTGCTTTTCCCCAGACTAAGCCAACTTTCCCAAACAGTGATATCTTGTTGCGTTGCAGAGGTCTTGTGAAGATATCACCCCATCACCACCTTGTCCATCCTTCTCCACTACGGCATCACACTAATGACATTGCCGTCTAGCCCCGTCCGGGGAAAGGCAACAACCAGGGGTAGCAAGAAGTCTAGTGCTGTGGAGTCTTTTGGGACACGAAACGCGTGGTGATTGAGTGATGGGCAGTTTTTAGCGTGCTGGTCAAGAAGCTTAGTGCGCCTGTCGACCTACACAAGCGAGAAACGAGGACACTTTACGGGGTAAAACCAAGGAAAAACAAAGACGAGACCTGAGAGACCACTGCAAATGATCCGTAGTGTAGAGAGTGTGAACAGGGAGGCGAGTCATTTTTATGGGGCCCAGCATTGGCAGGAGGAGAGAAGAAAAGAAGCAGGACGGAAGATTGGAGAGATCAAGAAAGATACGATTTGATACAAGATCCAAAATTACGTTTCAGTGAAAAAAAACATACACAGTACGTTCGTAAACGACTTTAATTCTTTGGCTTTTTGGCTTCTCCAGGTTGTTCTCAACTGAAAGTGCTCCGTACACATGCCAGATCTAGGCGTTTCCTTCGCTCTTCTGTTAAAGTCAAAAGTCAGGGCCACCCGCACACGCCACAAATCCCTTAGGATTTTCATCCCAGGTGCACACGTATTCCCCGTCTGTCCGTCAATGAAGGATTTCGTACGGAGTACACAGTAAACAAAATCGTCCCGGCAAATTATGTCAATATTGTCACTTTGTCACTTGTCACTTCTGTACGACATCCTCCTACGATCACCAGCGGGGGCTCTTCTCCAGACTCCTCCTCCAGGCTGGGGAACTGGAGACTGGAGACTGGGGAACAAAACAAGGAGACGAGCTTGGCAGCTGAAGGCTCCCTGTTCTCTCGTCTCTTCACCAGCCTTGGCGGGAAGCACCATTAGTCTGATGGGGCAGATGGGGTAGCAGTGGACTTCGACCCTCACCTAGGCTGAACTAACTCTGTGACTGGAAAAGAGTTGCTTGTGTGCCTTTTCAAAGGCAGTAGAAACGAACCCTGTTCCGCGTCTAATTACCGCTTCTGTGCTGTGCTGTGTATGTATATGTATATTTAGGTGCATGCCCAGAGAAGGCCCCTGTAACTGCTTTGGTCACTCTTATCTCGCCTGGAAATGTTTTTCAGCGTTGTGAGCTGCCCATGTCGAGGAATACAGCAGCAAACGGCATAGATCATATTAGACACCCTAGTTCGACAGATCTCCGACACTCCAACGGCTCCAAATTCTCTTCAAAGCTACACCACAAATCAGGCATACTCCGTATTTGCGGTGAACGTCGTATTTTGGTCTCGGTGGTGTGCCGTGCCCATGAGTTCGTGTGTCTTTTGCACTCACAATTCGGAGTACCCCCTTTCCCCTCTTTTGTGTCTCCTTTTGTGCCATGATTTGTGGCACGTTTTGTTTTTGACGCAGAAAAAGTCGATCTTTGGAATACGATATCAACAGATAATGAATAGAACCTGATGCACCAAATACCAACTTTTAGTGTTGACAATAATTGTCTGTGGTTTCTTTACTGTGCAGTTTATTCCCTGACAGACCACAAAGGATGGTGAGAAAAGAAAAAGAAACGCAACTAACGCTGACAGACAAGACGACTGAGCAACCCATAAGAATCCTCTTCCCCAGACTCTCGATGGGTCTGCACACGCCTTGTGGATACTCCTTTTCTTAGATTTACTTTGTTTCTTGTACTCCGTAGTTGTGGTAATAGGGCCTGTCCCTTCCTGTGGTACAAACCCCACTCTTTACTCGCCCCGTCACGATGCATTTGCTTTCTCATGTCGTATTCTCAGTTGGGTGTAGCATTGAGGCACAGTAAAAAAAATTCGGTCCCGTTTTCCGGGCGGGGATAATGTAATTGTTTGCGTGTGTACTCCGTACGACGTATGGAACATGCAGAAGTGGTCGGTGCGCCAAGCGGCAGTGCAACGCTGGCTCAGGGACCGCAAACCACGAAGAAGAAACCAGACGGCAAATATATGTAGACGAGGCAGGTAGCGACGACTGAGAAGAAAGGGGACAGTGCGGAGGGTGTGGCTACGCCCATGGGGAAGACCAGGGGAGAAGAGACAAGAAACGAATAAGAAGAAGAAAAAGAAAAAGATACCCCGGATTACGACACCTACATTGTGTGGAATGCCCGCACTGGCACTAACACCAACAACGCATGATGCTTGTGATAGTGACGAGAAAAAACAATCCTCCGGAGGAAAAAACCAAACTCGTGTTGTGTCGGCCGACAGCGAGACTTGCTGGTTCTCTTATTGGTGCGGTACATGTACACGAAAAGACAAGAAGCACATACATCGTCGAGGCTGCGCAAATTTGCAAAACTACAAGCTTCATTTTCTCATAGTACAGGGTCTTGACTCGTAAAAGCCAGGGCAGAGATTGCACAAGGCGTCCCCTACACAGCTCACATCCCTCTTCCTTGTATCCGGAGCCGGACGAATACGCCCGACACGATGTAGCTGTTTTGCAGTTTTCGACACTCTGTTTTGTGGCTGTCTGTTGGTACTTGTTTTCCTGCATCCTGTACCTGACGTAAAACGGTTTTGCGGATGGGCGGAAGACGGGTGCGGGCGAATGCCCAGAGTATTTCGTTGTTATTGGCTCAAATCCAAACCGTGAGTTGTACGTGTTGTGTTCCGTGTTTCTTGGCTCGTAAAGATTTTTCCTTCCTATTTTCTTTTTCACGTCTTCTCATCTTCTTCTTTATTATCCATGTTCTACCCCTGATGAAGTCCCCAAATTCCCGCAACGGCGTTTACAATTACGAAGTACCTTGTCCAGTCTGCAACCAACAGGCCACACACAAATCTCCTTCTTTAGCACCTCTTCCACCAAAAGAGTTGAAAAAGAAAGAAAGAAAGAGAGAGAAAAAAAAACAGGGACACACTCGACAGGGTGGTGGGCCACAACTTCATGCAGGTGGCCCGAAGCGGTCCTTGCTAAAGACAAGGGGGACGAGAAAGAAAGAAGAACCAGACGCCACGGGGAAAAGCCACACAGACTTGGAGGCTTGGCTTTCTTCTTCGCCGGATCCTTCTCCGGGCGCTTCTCGCCTGCTCCCCGTTCACCTTGACAGGGCACACTAAGAAGGTGCTCAGATGCTTGGGGAAATGGATCTGAGTGCACTTCCTGTGAGTAGTAGCCCCGTCGGCGTGTGTTGTTTTCATTTCTCTCCCTCTCCCCCCTCCATTTGGGATCAAATCTACATTGTTACACGTCAATATGATATATTTGACATACGAAAGCTATTCCAGTAACGGAACGTCGCTCAAACAAAAGCAGAGTGCAGTTAAATAGTTTGAATATGTACGAACGTACTAATAGACTAATATTATTGCAGTTAATCATTTCCTCCGTATTATGTGTATCTTGTGTATGTCTCCTCTACTAAACAACCAACATAGGGTATGTACTTGGATATCCAACCCGATATACACAGCCACCCGCACGTTTTTGCCTCACACATTAACCATGGCCATGTAGTCAACACCCGGCTCGACTTCCGTGTTTGGTTCGTATCCACTGCCGCCGGCAACCTTGAACGTGCTTCTTGCATACGTTGCTGTAAGCCGCTGCGCATCCGACTTGGAAATCAGGATCGCCGGTGTCTGGTCCGGCCGCAGGATCTTGGTCATGTCCTGGGCCCACTGCCACGGCTGGGACTGTCCGCCCGGCTCGCTGTCAAAGTACTCCCAGCCCATGATGCCACCGAGCGGTTTGCCCGAGCCATAGTGGTCGCGGAGTGCTGTTACCGTCGTTTTCAAAGTGCCCGGGGCGACGTAGTTGCCGCCCTCGGCCGGCGACGTGATTTGGCCAATCAGGACAAGATCGGGCGTGAACTGCGAGCCGACTTTAACAATGTTTTCATAGTCTGTGGGGCTGGACATGTCGCCGAAGCCGTTGTAGAACTGGGCATTGTAAAAGGCAATGCGTCCCGAGGCGGATGCCGAGATGGTGCTGGCCAGGGCCGGATAGCTGAACCCACTGAGGTTGGGGCCGCCCGAGGTCAAGGCCGATGCCACGGGTGCTAGTGTGACCTCAAACTGCGGACCAAAATCTTTGTTGAGGCGCTCGACCAGGCGTCTAATGCCGGCCTGGCTCATGCTCTGCTCGACATCGAGGTCCATGCCCTGCAGGCCGTATGTGACAATGGCGTTGTGGAGCTGTCTGTAGGCGGCTTCAAAGGTTCTTGTGCTCGTGCTGTCGAGCGTGTTGCTGGCAAATGAGCCGCTCGCAGCGCCGCCAACCATGCCCATGACACGCACACCGGCGTTTTGGAGGACGGCGACCTCACTCCAGAGCGTGTCGAAGCGTGGGTCGGATGGAAGGTAGTCGTTGAGGCGGAGGTCCGGCGACGAGGAGCCTGGTACGCCAATGTGGAAGGAGCAGACAATCAGGTGTGTCAAAGCAATGCCCTGTTTGGTGATGAGGGGCAGCATCGAAATGGGCTGGCCAGTCTGCTGGTTATGAGTCGTCTGAAAGTACACGACGAGCCGCGGCAGGGTGTACAGGTAGTAGATGGGCGTCTTTGCCTCGGTGCCGTCTGTATCCCGGCGGGCCGGTCCGTTGTGGGCGGCGAGCTTCTCGATGGATGCATTGACAGGTTGGGCAGCGTTGACGACGTTGGCGGATCTGCTGATGCTGTCGACATTGACGGCCACGGGTGATGAGAGACTGCAGTTAATCAGGAGAAGCAAACCGGCCGCAATGAGACGAGTAAACGACGCCATGGCGATGTTGGTGATGTCGATTCACCGAGAAGGACGTCGACAACAGAACGTAGATGACTGTGTCTTTAAAAAGACACAAATACTCGGGACATGAAGGATACTGCCGTTCGTTTCATTCTTTTTCAGTCCTTTTTTTCGTTGTTGGCCTGGCCATTGTCGCCATATTTGATAACGAGGGCATTCCAAGGGTGCCGTGATCGACACCAGTCCATGCCAAGCAGCCTGACCTAACATCGTGATCTAAACTTTGCTAATTTCCTTTCTTGTGAGCTTCTTAATCAAGAGCTGGATTAACAATGGGCCAAAAAAGGAGATGAGATTCAAAGGAATAAGGTTGCAGTCCGGTCAGTCAACCCTCCAAAAAGGCATGCGCCCTTTCTGGACGGCTTTTGCATGGATCATCTCGACTGAAGTCTGGTCCGCCGGCATCTTCAAAAATGCAACGGCCCAGTAAATATCTTGGCATCGGACGGGTGATCTGCACATCAAAGACGATAAGATTCAACTCTGGCATGTGTGAAAAGAACATGAAATGTGACAGTGGGCGCCGCCCCACAACCTTCCCGCGCCTAATCGTGTAGGCCGATCCCCCAGCATCGCCACAACATCCTACTCACTCGCAGCCTTGCCTCGCTGGCCAAAATTGGCACCCGCGTACACAGCCGTCTTTCCGCTTGCCTTGAGCTCGGCTTCAATGTCCAGCAGCCGGTTGTACTTGGCGACACGCTCGCCGCGGGCAGGTGCGCCGGCCTTGAGATGGCCCGTATTGAGCGCGACCGTCAGGTCGGCCAAGAAGTCGTCGGTGGTCTCACCCGAGCGGTGCGAAGCAAAGACGGCCCAGCCGTTGGAAAAGGCGAGCTGGGCAGCGGCAATGGCTTCGGTGACAGAGCCAATCTGGTTGATCTTGAGGAGCATGGCATTGCAGGCCTTTTTGGTCACGGCCTCCTGGACACGCGCGACGTTTGTGACTAACAAATCATCGCCGACGATCTCCAGCGGGAGCTCTTGACAGGACCCGGTGAAGGCGGTCCAGCTCTCCCAGTCGTCCTCGGCAAATGGATCCTCCAGCAAAGCCAGAGGGTAGTTCTTGGCCAGGTGGTGGTAGAGCTGGGCGAGGCCGTCCGGAGACAACTTGCTGGGCTGCTTGTCTTTGAAGCCGAGGTCGTACTCCCGCGTCTTGGCGTCAAAGAACTCGGTCGATGCCGGATCGAGGCCAAACTGCACGCGGTCGCCGCGGTCAATGTCCCGAACGGCGGCCGTCAACAAGTCAAAGGCTTCTTCGGGACGGGTCAGTGGCGGTGCAAAACCGCCCTCGTCGCCGATGCTGGTGGCGGGCAAGCCGTGCTTCTTGGCAATGACGGTCTTGAGGGAGTGATAGGCCTCGGAACCGATCTGGATGGCCTCTTTAAAGGACGCAGCACCCGTCGGCGCCAGCATGAATTCCTGGAAAGCCAGCGTGTTGCCGGCATGGACGCCGCCATTCAACACATTGAAGAAGGGCACAGGCAGGACGTATGGGTCGTTCTCCGTGCCGCATTCTTTTCTCAAGTACTCGTACAGGGGAACTCCGCGAGCGGCTGCACCAGCACGGGCAGCCGCCATGCTCACGCCCAAGATAGCATTGGCGCCCAGACGGGCCTTGTTGGGCGTGCCGTCGAGGTCAATCATGGCCTGGTCAATGTCCTTGAGCTGCGTGGCAACATCTAGCCCACTTTTGACCAGAGCAGGACCCAGAATGTCATTGACGTTGCTGACGGCCGTCATCACACCCTTGCCAAAGTAGGCCTTGGTGTCGATGCCTTTGGTAGCGGCGTCCTTGGCCTTGCCGTCGCGCAGCTCGACTGCTTCGTGGGCACCCGTCGAGGCACCGGACGGAACAAAAGCCCGGAAGAAGCCGTCTTTGGTCTCGAGCTGGACCTGCACGGTGGGGTTGCCACGCGAGTCGAGGCGCTGCTGAGCTGTGATGCTCTTAATGGTGGTCATGATGGGGAGGGGGTGGGGGAGATGTCGAGTTGTCGGTGGTGGATGGTGGACGTTGTGGATGTTGTGGATGTTGTGTGTTGTGGGCTATGGTTGGCAAGAGCTGAGATCAGTTGAGGTCAATCGAAAGGGAGAAATCGAGTCACCAGCTATTATATACTTATGTCAGGCCATATTCCATTGTGCAACGTTCCCGGAAGGTACGACCCTTACCAAAATGGAAAGTGCACCCTCATATCTACCCTGATGGGAAGGAAAGTACGTCTCTGACGATGGCCACGCCAAGACCCAGTGTAAGTTGTGTAGCTTATAGCTTACAGGGCTCGACGCTGGAATCTGGTCGCTAACCGTCGCTAGCCCCCACTAGAAGCCGTCGATAAACACCGGGTTTTAGTGGGTGCTCGAGAAGCTCTACGGGTATTCTGGCGCCCCGGTCGCTGAATATTTGCGTCGTCGGTGCCGTCCGCCGCCGATTTTACCGGACAAGGCGCCGGTGCGGTTCCAGACATTTTCTGTCGATATTTTTCGTTGTTTTGTCTGCGCCCTTTCGACTCGACTCAATGAGTCAAACAGCAAGGAATTGGCCAATCACTGAGCTCGCGCATCAAATAACGCACCTCTGACAACCACCATTTGTCCTGCATCTGCCAAGGAGAGACGACACACCGCACTTTTTGGCAAAGCTAAAAGACAGCCATTGCCGAATTGTTCGTCTGATTTGAGTCGAGTCTAGATGGCTTCGCTTCCACATTGGCTCCTCGCCGGTCGGCACCTGCTGAGCGCTTGTCGGCAAGCTACAGCGGTTTCGGCGCATCGTCAATTGGTGGCGGCGAGAAGTCCGCGATTGAAGGTGAGTAGTTTGTAGATGTTGAGTATGACTATGGTAAACCGGTATAAAAACAGAAATGACTGACATCTAGAAAGATAAAATGGTCTTCTTCCCACATGCCAAGAATATGTGTTACATCGCGGTTTACCATAACGTCTTTGAATTTGTTAAAAGACGCACTGCCGCACCACTCGTGATCCGTCAAAATAAGAGTCATCATGAAATCTCGTCATGGTTGCCCGTGAACATTTGGGAGAACCAATGGCACAATTAAACGACCGTTTCAGCGGCACTTGGCGATCTCGTCAATCAAGAATACAAATGGATGGGAGTTGAAATGCCGGGATACATCCAAAAGAGGCAATCCGGTGTACGTAGGACTGCTTCATATAGGGACAACCATCAAGATGAACACAGCTTAGAAGAAATTAGGGATTCCTTTCTCGAGGCGAAGATAAAGCAGAAAGGGAAAAAAAATTACGAGTCCTATGATAAAGCCTCTCTAGACGCTTTGACAGGTGCAGTACTAGTATTAAAAAGTAAGGCCTCCGGCAGTTGTAATTTTCTTTCTGTTCTTATGTTCTCATAAGCTGTTTTATTCCTGAATCGTTGTAACATCTTCTCAGCACAAAGAAAGGCTATAGCTCTCCATTTTATTTCCATAATTTGGCTTCCTCGTCATTGTTCTCTGCGCCTGTATGTTGTGTAGAGCTTGCTGATTCAACTCAACAACTTTCTTACCTGCACCCGTTCCACTTCTGTCAAGCCCCTATTCTTACAACGCGCGGACAATCCGGCATTTACAACATTCTTATTCCGTCCTTGCTTACACGGCTTGCTCGAATTTCTACCACTGTCTAATCTTTTCAGTAGCATACGACGTATTTTAATTTTTTTGTCAAGAGTATCTCACTCCCACTCTCTCTCTCTTCAACCTCTCTCACAACCCAAATTCACAACCATAACTGCAACACCACGACAACAAACTCTCACTCTTTCATGACAACCCACGCGCTTCATCTTTTGAACATTTTGGGTCCCAGCAACTACAACTCGACACTTTTTCCCTCCTTTTTTGCTCGACTATTCATTACCTTCTCTCCCTAGCCCTCTCCATGACTCTCTTCTAGCCTCTCCCTCATCCCTCACCCCCTCACCCCCTCATCCCTTCATCTCTTCATCAGACCACCTTCAGTCCCCTCCACACTAACAACCACATCATCGTCTTCAACCACGGCCATGGCCACACATCAGTGGTCCACAATGTCACGGCGGCGGCCTCCCAAGTCCGCTGCCTACGTTGACCCTGACGACACAATCTCAGTCGCATCTGACGAGGACCGCACCATCACGGACATTGCCAAAGATGACAAGGGTGAACAGCCGGTAACTGTGCCCAGCCGGTCCAAGAAGTGCGCCATCACGTACATCATTAATGACGATGATGATGACAAACACGCTTCAATGTCAGGCGTGATTGAGAGCTATCTTGGCACAAGTGCAGCCAAACCCATACTCATTGATAACGAAGATGATGGGGACAGTAGCGCTGTTGCTGCGACCGCGCCTGTACCCAGAGTCTATCGTTTGCAGCCTCACATCAAGACAGAGCCACAGGATGACACCGGGGTCAGCAACGGGAAGATCAAGAAGGAGTTTGACCCCGTGGCTGACGCAAAGCAGTCGTCTGTGTTGTATGGCGCCCAGGTTGACGGCCTTCCGTTGATGCCGTTGGTGCCGTTAATGCCGCTGATGCCGCCAAAGTCGCCCAAGGAGAAGGACAAGCCAGAGCAGGCACAAGCCGGAGAGAAAGAACCCGACGAGCCAGCGGCCGCAGCCCAAGAACAGCCACCACCACAGGAAGAGCCGGCCCCAGACTCACCCAGAAACCTCTTTGGCGACATCGACATGGACGGCATCGATCTCGACGCTGTTTTGCAAAACTCCATGAACGAGCCAGGGCTGTTTTCCATGGACAGCGTCAATATGGCAGACGACGTGGGCAACATGGGCAACATGGGCGACATGTGCAGCATGCAGGCACTACAAGACCTCTCTCTCCCTACAACGGACAGTCCTCCTCTTCCTTCCTGTTTGTCCCAGCTTGCCGCGCTGTATGAAAAGGTGCTGGAAAACTTGATAGCTGGCCCCGTCAAAGAGAACGATGCTCTCCCAGTAGCTGCTATGGATGCCAGTACAGACAAAAGCAGCACACTGCGTGGAAGAACTAGAAGAACTACGAGCGTGGGAGGAGATGCTACAACGCTTGTGGGCACGCCGGAACCCGACGACAAAGCAAAGGAGTCAGCTCTTGACAGCAACAAGGTTTCTCCAATGGAGGCTTCAGACTTTGAGGCTCTTTTTGGTGTCAAGGACAAAACTTCGGTCCCCGATAAGGAAACTGCCCTGGACAAGGACAATGTGGCTTCCAAGGCGACTCCTGGGAGTGCAGCTGCTGCACATAGCAGTAGAAACGGTACCAGCATCGCGGCCAGCACAGGCAAACCAACGGCTACGAAAGAAAAGACCACTGAGAAGGAAGGCCCGGTCATTGAGGGCGTGTCGAAAGACAAGCCTGTGGACGCCAGTGTAGTCACGGCGGCCGAGAAGGCCGGCGCAGAAGGCAAGGGCAATGAACAAGGACAGGCCACAGAGGCTACTGCAGCTCAAGATGCTCCCTTGGACAGCCCGGAGGATGTTAAAAGTGTGCCCAACAATTCCAGCAAATCTATACATACCACTGTTGACAACGGCAACGACATCAACGGAGAAAATGGTAAGAACGCAGACGAGGGCAAGGACAGTGCGCCCAAAATCCCATTGGTGCCAGATGTCAACACCGGACCTTCTACCCCTGCATCCGTGCCAGTGCCATCGAAGAAGGCAGACAACACTTCGGCGGCGGACGAAACCAATAAGGGGTCGGACAACAGCACGGCACCTGTTGCGGACATGGAGCAAGACATGGTTCCACTTGTCGAGGCGGGCCCATCTGTTCATGCAATCGCTCCAGAAGTTGCTCCAACACCGCCTACTCAACCAGGCATCTCACCCGAAGAGGCTGTCGCAACACAGCTGGCAAGTGCCTCGGGTCTGGAACCAGAACTGGCTCCCCTTCAAGAGCAACACCCACCAGAAGCTCCTGCAGAGCGAGAAGAGTCGCTTTTTGCGGACCTTCCTCAAGAACCTGGTGGCGCTCCGCTTGGAGACGACCAACAAGATCCGGTACCCATGGACATCGACCCACCTGCGAATGCCGGTGCCGACCCATACAATGAAGAGTCCGTCTTTGTCGACCCTCATCCAGAGGTAGAGCAGGAAGACCTGGAGCTCGACATTGAAAATGTCGAGAACGGTATCTCGCTTGAAGGTCCCGGGTATGCCTGGAAAGACATTGATACCATACCCCAGGGCCGCGCCATCCGCATTCTAGAAGAGTCTGTCGCCAGCGGCATTGAGCTCGGCCGCAAAGTGATTGCCTCTTTGGCAAAGGGCGACCCGGACACCCGCATCCACAGCACACGTTGGAAAAAGGAGTTTGCCAGAATCTGCGAGGAAAACGACAATTTCCAGGTGTTGGTGGGTGTTTCGGGCATCACGGGTGCGGGCAAGACGACCTTGATCAATGCGCTGATAGACACCCATGAGCTTCTGCCATCGGGCAGTCATGGTGCAGCGACGGCGACGGTGTGCCGAGTTCATCAGGCCAAGGAGCCTGATGCGCCACCGTTCCGCGCCGTGGTAACATTTAAAACGAAGCAAGGCATGCGCGAATGGCTGGAGCCGCTCCTGGGCGATGTGGCAGACTACCATGCCTGGAAGGATGCGGAAGATGAAAAAGCACGAAACAAAAAGGCCAAGAAGGGGTGGGGCGATGATAGCGACGACAGCGATTTTGATGAGGACGACAGCAATAGTGACAGTGAGTCGGACGAGGACGATGATGAGGACGCCGAGGACTTTGTGCCGGACAACAAGACCGCTCAGCAGCGTAAGGAGCGTGAGCAAAAGAAGAAACACCGAGAGGAGAAGCAAAAGGCAAAGGCGGCCAAGCGAGAGGAAAAGGACAAGAAGCGGCGCGAGAAGGAGGCCAAGAAGGCAGCAGAGGAGGGCGAGGGCGACGACGAGCCCTTCGACAAGCAGGCAATGGCCGACAAGCTCCGGAGTGTCGAGGGCATATTCCGACGCAACATTGATCATTTGCGCGGCTGGACTGTCAAGGACCTCCTCAACAAAGACCTGTTTCCCATCGTCAAGCTTGTCGGGAAAACCAAGACCATTGTTAGTGACGGCCACGAGGCCTTTTCCGATGCCATAAAGCCGTTTCTTGACAGCACGCCCATCCCTGACGGCTATGACTATGATGCCTTTGACGGCAATGAGAATGGAGAGTGGGTGGAGGAGGAGGAGGAGGATGACGATGAAGATGAGGAGGAGGGCGATGACGAAGTTCAGGAAGCGGAAGAGGAAGAAGAGGAGGAAGGCGATGGCAATAATGGTCAAGAAGACGGTGACGACAATGACGATAAGGAAGAAGAAATCGTGTGCAACGAGGACCGCGTCATGTGGCCCATTGTCGACCACGTCGACATCTACTTGAAGCACGCGCCTCTCCTTGCCAACGGCGTTGTACTTGCCGACCTTCCGGGCCTTGCCGATGCCAACGAAGACCGTGCCGCAATTGCCAAGGCCTGCTTCGACAGACTCCACATAACCATGGTCGTTGCACCCGCCATCCGTGCCGGCGACGATGCCACTGCGGCTGGATTGCTGTCGGACAACGAGGAGGTGCACTTACGCCTCACGAACCGCCTAAACAAGCGCTCATTTTGTTTCGTTGCCTCAAAGACCGATGACCTGTGCAATTGGGAGACCTACCTAGAAAAGACGATCAATCCAGAGCAAGGCAGCTTGTTGCACCACGTTGTGAAAGCCCATGCCGAGCTGGAGAAACAGCTCGGGATAGTCGACGACGCACTGCGCAAAGCAGATGACGACATTGAGGAGCAATTGAAAGAACGCGAAATCGAGAAGGCCAGCGTTGCTGACGACTCGGCCGAGAAATGGAGATTGTTGGGCATGGAAATCGTGGAAATGAAAGAATGGCACGCACAGATATCCCGGCGGCGAAGGGATCTCGAGGGATGGTTACAGTACTACCACGGGCTTCTGGCATTCCGGACCTTCGATTTCCGCAACAACACTGTACAGAAAAAAGTCCAGGCGACGTTTCTGCGCAAGACCGCTGCTGCGCGAGAGAAGTCTGAGGCTCTTATGGCGAAGGTAGCCCAGCGAAAGGAGGGAGCCAAAAAAGCTGCTGAGGCTCGGCAGGCAGAAGCGTCCGCAAATGTTTCGGCAGATGTCTCAGCCGGCCCGCCACCAAAAGTAGCAGACGCACCAGTCGCGGATGCCGCACCAGACAACGCCAAGTCCCAAGAGATACCCGAGCCTATCGACGTGCTGTTGGTCAGTGCCGATGCATACTGGCAGATCCGGAAAGACGACAATCGCCGGAGGGGCAAATATTTGAAGGAGGGGTTTCCCACTGCCAGTTTCACCGGCGTTCCGGCCGCGCGTGCGTGGATCCGGGCTGCCACCATCCCCATACGTCGAACGCGTGCCACGACGCTGCTTATGCGGCTCTCTGTTCTTCTCCACGAGCTCAAAACAGGATTCGGGGAGGCGCCAGCTCCGATGACAGCATCGATCTCGTCTCGAGCAGAGGATGTAGACATGGATAGAGGTGCAAACGAACCGTCTCCAGATCCTTTGCCGATGCCAGTTCAGGCAGCCCAGGTCGTTGACAACTCGGCCGAGGCCGTCCGGGAAATACTCGTGCAATTCAAAGAGGTGCTCGCGGGTAATCTGGGCAACTCTGCCAATCGCCTCGAGGTACAAGCCAATGGGTGCAACCCCATGGCCGAGGCAGCATTCAACCAGCCAGCGATGGCGCCGGTCCAGACTGGTACTGGGAAATGTGACAAAGACGGAGCCGCCGTCAAGTCTCGCAAACCGCAATTCCGTCCCTCGTGTCGGTATGACATCCTAAAGGGTGTCGAGACCTGGCAATATCGCAACATGATGAAGGACGGCGCGCCACGAGGCGCAACGACTCGCAAAACCCCAAACAAGGGCAAGGGCGGCAAGAGGAGTGCTGAGCCCGAAATGTATGCCACCACCTGGCTCAAGGGCGTCAAGGGCAACCACGTGCGCATGCCCTGGGCGACGCACGCGGCCATCATTCGGCGCCGCGGTGGACCGTATGTCAGCACAGGCAAGATTCCGGGCGCATACATGTGGATGCGAAACATGACTAGACTGGTGCTGGCTGATGTCGTGGGATACTGGGAGATGAGTCTACACGGCCGTCTACCAAACGAGGTGGAGGTTGCGCGCGGTCTCTTGATGGATGCGTGGGGCCGTGCTGTCTCCCACCTTCGTGCACGCCTTCCTCCCTACTTTTCCGGCGAAAAGCGGGCCCGTCTCCGCCAGCATCTCTCCGCCATCCTCGCCATTCGTGATTGCTGTGTCGATGCCGCGCAGCGTGCCATGGAAGGTATCGCAGAGCAGTCCAAAGGTGTAGCCGTCCTTGTTGAAGGCATCTTGGACAAGGGCTGGAAAAAGGTTTTTGAACAGGCGTTGAATATGAGCGGCAAGGGTGTCTTCAAATCACGGCAATCTCTCCTGGAATCCTTTGCAAGAGAAAACACGCAGCCGCTGGTCAAAAAGGCCATGCTGAGCATGGATTCGGAGTACCGCAGCAACGTCAAGAAGTTCCGGGAGACGCTGGATGAGATTTGTGAGGACGGCCTTGTCCAAGTCGAACGACAGGCGAATGCCATCATGCAGCTCGTGGCCGGCGAAGGAAACGCTGCATTGGCAAACAGAGCCCCTCTCGACGAACGTGCAGCCCGTATTCAAAGCATCATTGTCAAGTGGGACGGTGTCTGGAAGTCCCCAGATGCGTCCACGAAAATGGATGTTGATATCGATGTCGATGCCGATGTCAACAGTGCTAACAGAAACGGTAGGGAAGGTAACAGTGGCGTCAGTAGCATTGACGGGGGATCGACGGCCATGCCCACTGAGTACATACCTGCACCCATTGACTTGACACCTCTTGAAACCCTTTTGCCCGACCTCGAGGAGTTCAAAGAGGACGACAATACCGAAGAAGAAGAAGACGGCGAATGGGCTTTGTCCAAAGAGCTGATGATTGTACCGGACAGCAAGCCAAAACGCGGTGCCAAACGGAAAGCAGGCGATGATGGCGGCAAGGGGAAGGCCCCGGCAAAGAAGCGGAAGCCGGCAGCACCAAAGAAGCCGGCGGCGAAGGGGACGACGAGAGGAGGTCGTGGAGGAGGTCGTGGAGGCGGAAAGGCTGCTAGCAAGGCCGGTGGAGGTAAAAGTTCGAGAGGAGGAAAAGGGGGTGGGCGAGGCGGAAGAGGAGGACGTGGACGAGGAAAGACCTAAAGTGGGGCGGTGTTGATGTTGTGGTTAACAGATTCGGAAGGCTGAATGGACGATTTGAAGGAAGGAGCGATTGATTGTATCAACAAGGCCGGATTCGAGTCAAGATTTGACGATTTGCGATGATTTTATTCACTTGTTTGATTTGTATAGATATTTCAATTGAGCGATGAATTTTTTTTCTTTTTCTTTTTTGATAATTTTTTTTTTTCGAAGTCTGTTATTTTTCATTACAATTTGTTCGACTTTCCACGGGGGAAGAAAAGAAAAAAAAAAGGTATGATTGGCATCCATAAAGAAAACGGCTGCATCACATATTTGTTGCCAACTGCTACATCAGTACTCGAACCTCTTTCTTTCTTCACTTTTGCATCTCATCCTTTCGACAATGATCTATATTTATCACGAGTACGAGTCTGAGACTCTTACATACGACGTAATTACTTCGTACGCCGTGCGGTGTTGCATTGACATGGCAACTTTGTGCGAAATATGATCCGTAATACATCGTTTGTCGCCGTTTTCCGATGAATACGAAAGCACTCCGAACCAGTAAAGGTTGTCTTTGGCTAAACAAAACAGGCTACGGCGCTCAAAGCATACCCAACCCAGCAAACGCCACCAACTTCTACCAACTGTCGACTCCGGCTGTCGTGTGTGATGCATTCCTTCCCCTCCTTTTCCTTTCCGTGTCCGTTTCCTTTTTTCGAAAAGCCAAGCACCTAAGACGTATTGTTTGTTTGCATCTCGTAAATCTCGTAAATCCGTTCCGTGTCGTGCCACCGACCGTCAAATTCACCTCGTAAAGTCAGGTCTCCATCGTGCTGGTCTGACCACTGGCCAGACATGAATACTCCGTACTAATCTCGAAACTGTCCCCAACTTATCGAATCTGGCAGTCTGTAGCAGTCTCGGGGGCTTCCAGACCATCTCATCTCAGAGAATTGCACTCTCCACAAGAAAGTCCACAAAGTCCACAGCGCATGTTTTCATCGTTTTATCCTGGGGTCAGGCCTTGCCATTTTATTCGGCCCATCTCCCATCTCGCCGTGCATTCTGTTTTTGGGTGGCGTCCTTTTTCCTAGAGACTCGTTCTTCCATTTCTACTATTTATTACTTCGTACATAGTTTCTTCCGGCACTTCCCTGCTTTTCCCCTGGCGCCCTTGCCTGTTATTTTTAAACAAATTTAAGCTTGAACTTGCAGGACCCTAAATTCAAAAAGGTCTTGGCAAGGGGGCTTGGCCGAGCAGGAACCCGTCTTTCGTGTTCCACGGCCCCAGAAAGCTAAACCAGTGGCGACTTTCCAGGGGAGCTCGGGGAAAATGGAGGGAGCAAATACGAGTAGAGTGAAAAAGAGAGACAAAAATACGAGGTGACAGGCAAGACTGGCGCGGGACTGGCCATTCACAGGCCATTCATCGCCAGGGGTGCTGCCTGTTCTGGGACAGGGTTGTTGGGGATGGTGCCTGGCCTTGTTTTGGCATTTAGATGACTTGTGGACTTTTGGGGCTCTTACGGAGTACTTTCTGAGGTGTTTACGGAGACTTTTATATCACCGCGTCCCTTTCTCTTCTCTTCTGCTCGTCTTCTGTCCCTTTTCGTGTTCTTCTTCATCTTCATCTCACCACACTCGTTTTGTCACTCGTTAGACATCTACGCTCGTCACTCGTTCTCGACACCTTCGTTCTTACTCCCACCTCAGAAGCACTTCACATTTCAAAATGCTGACTCGCGTTATCCTTGCCGGCCTTCTGCCTGCTCTGGCTCTGGCCCGCACCGACCTCGAAGGCTGCACGTCCAGCGTCTCTGGCCCCAACCTTATCTGGTACGTCCCCGGCACTGGTGAGCTCTGCGAGTTCATCGACTGCGGCGGCGGACGCGCTCCTCCCATCACGACCCGGCCTGGCTGCGCAGGCTACACTGGCACGGCTACTGTCACCCCCAGCTTCCTGCCCGGCTTCGGTGGCGACGCTGTTGCCTCGTCCACGGCTGTTGAGTCGACTCCCGCCGCTGCTTCATCGTCGGCTGCTGCTGCTGGCGGCTCGGGCACCACCACGTCGGATGCCCCCTCGACCACCTCGACTACCTCGACCACCGATGTGAGCCAGTCGCAGCCCGGCGTCGTTGTCATCTCTGGCGCCAGCGGCACCACCACGACCATTGCCCCCTCAGTCACCCCTGCTGCGGGTGGCAACGGCACCAACTCCTCGCTGCCCCCGGGCATCATTATCTCAGACGGCAAGACCAGCACGGTCTACGGCACGAACAAGCCGCCCACCAAGACGGCGAGCGGCGCGACTGCCTCGACGGCCGGTGCTGTGGCGCTGAACGGTGCTGGTGGTCTGCTGGGCGCTGCCGCAGCCATCGGTGTTGCTGCTCTTCTGTAGATGGAGAAGTTGCAAAGAATGGAGTAAAAGGCGTGAAAGACGGAAGGAGCTGTAGGATGCATCTAAAGGAGGGACCTCTGTGTACATACTGATAGATAAATATTGGAAAATCGCATTACTGCATACTGGCCTAATTGCAAACCCCGCATTACGAACTACTCTGTACTTGCATTCCCTTTTGACAGAAGTTCACGCTAGCTCGCGCTGTGGAATGCAAAAATTACACGTGATCACCTGCTTCCAGACTAGCGCGTCCCGCTCCCAGCCATGTTGATTGGACCAGAAGCGGCAGGCGTTCAGGGGAAAGGATGGCACGTCCCTCCTCAAGCCCGCGTCTTTGCGCCTTTCGTGTGCTCTTTCCCTCTGTTGTGCTCGTTCGAGTGAAGTTGGCCCCATTTCTTTTTCTCCTCACTGCGGCAACCAGAATCGACCACGACCACCGTCGAAGCTGTGCACCAGTCGCACCTTCCCCTCCCTCATCCGTCCTCCACGTCGACTCGTTGTTTCCTGTTCTTGCCCAACGGTGTGAAAGGGACATTGAAAAAAATAAGGCGCCAGGAAATTTAACCAAACTATCACCAACAATTCTTCTTCCATCATCTTTCACCCTCAACGCTATCCTTACTCTCTCCACCTCCCCGTTCCATCACCGCTCCCTTGCGTTGCGTTCGCCCTTTGGCTCGTTCGTGAAACGCATGCTTCCCGCTCTCAAACGGTGCTGCATGCCAGTGCATCGACTCGCTCTTTATTTTTGTCGCTTTTTGTCGATTCAGGCTTGGGCTGAAGAGCGTCTACGATCCAGCGAGATTCAAGGGGTTTGACGGGGTTGACGGGCTCTGTGTCGTCGCTCTATTGCTTGTTTCGGCGGCTTTCCCATCGCACGCTGCGCACGCTGCGCACGCCGTGCCCGCTTTGTTGTCTCGCTCCTCTCTGTTGTTCACATTCCAGTCCTCACCGACCGTTTACGGCGTATCACGGCCACTGGAACGAGAACACTTAAAATCGACAACGGTCAGCTTCTTTTCTTCCAATAGAAGCATTGTCATCGTCATCGTCATTGTCACTGTCACTTTCTTCCTCACCACTACCAACACACATCACCATCTCCGCACAATGTCGTCCGATTCAGAACCGCCTCCGTCGGGCCAGACGCACGCCGCTGCAACAAACGCTGGTGTTGACATCGACATGGACTCCAGCAGCGTCCCACACAACTCCGTCGAGGTGCCGTCGACACCACTAGGCGCAGCCCTGGGCGCAACCCCGGGCGCTAACGAGAGCGTGATCCCGGCCTCGCAAGACACTATCCTGTCTACCGAGGGCCCCGGCTCGCCGATGGACGCCGACGAGTCGTTCCGCACCGAGCTCAACGACAATGACGACGAGGATATTGACGTCGAAGTCGAGACGGCCCCCCGCCCACAAAACACGATCCCCTCCTCGCTCACACCGCCTCCTTCCTCACAACACCGCTTCCAGCCGCCACAACAGCGGCATCCTCTGCCTCTGCAGCATCCGTCACACATTTCCGGTACTGCCTCCGCCTCCTCGACTACTGCCGCCAACGGCAACGGCAACAGCAACAGCAACAGCCTCCATGTCCCCAGCGCCATATCCCAGCGCTCCGCCATTCCCTCGCCGCCCGGTACCGGCCTCTCGTCGGTCGCACAGGCACGACGTGACGCTGCAGCAGCTGCCGCTCTCGGCCTGGGTTCTGCTGCTTCGAACGCTGCTGCAGTTGTTGCTGCTGCTGCTGCTGCCGCCGCCGCCAACGGCAACGGCTCTCCTCTGCTGGGCGGCGCCTCCGACTTTGTCCCGCCCACGCCCGCCCAGATCGACGATGCCTCTCCCGACGAGCTCCGCGCCATGCTGCAGGCCAGCTTGGCTGAGCACACTCGCCTCAAGACCGAGACGGCACACCACAAGCTGCAGTACAACCTGTTGACGCTGCAGGCCGACGAGGACGCCAAGCGCGCCGCTGTCGAGCACGAGATGACACGGCGCGAGGTTGAGGCACTGCGTGCTGCGGACAGTGCACGCCAGGCCCGCCGCGACCTGAGTACCAGCAGTGCCACCGAGGCGTCCGAGGCCAAGTACCGCCAGCTCAAGGCATGGTACGACGAGGCCGCCGAGGAGAACGACTCGCTGCAGAAGCGGGTCAAGCTGGCCAAGCGTGTGATCCAGCAAAAGGAGGAAGAGATGGCAGGCCTTGTCGACGAGAAGGAGTTGCTGCTCAACCGCCTGCGCGAGAACCGCGAGCACTTCCATCTGTTGTGCAGTCCTGGTGGTCTGTTCCACGGCGCCATGACGCCCAAACCGCAAGGCTCGCCCGTGCACACCCGCGCCACGCCCTATCAGACCCCCAAGCGGGCCTCGACCAAGGCCGTGCCGGCGGCTCCCAACAGCACTGCATCGCACACCAACCACGCCAGCGCCGAACCTTTTGCCGCCCTTCTGCAAGCCCTGAACCAGGAGAACAACAGCGCCCCCAACACGCCTCTGACGGGCCACCGCCCACCCCCGCGCCACATTGCCAAGCATGTGCGCAACGTGCAGTCGCTGTCATCGCTGCCGACCACGCCGACGTCGCGGCCGCGAGGTGGTGAGTACGGTGGCGGTCTGCTGCCATCGGTCGACCTTGTCCCTCAGACGGAGCCGCCGCCGCGGTATGGCGGTCCCACGGGTCATGGCCACGGACCGGGCCACGGCCACAGCCACAGCGTGAGCCACTCGCACAGCCAGAGCTTTACGACGAGCGCTAGCGGCCGCTACTTCCCTGAGACACCGACACGCCCGCGGCACCGTCTGCCGGGCCACCAGGGCGCATCGACTGCGAACCCTGCCGGTGGCCGTCGGAGTCGCGAGAGCACTATTTCGGTTGACGAGGACTTTCACAACAGTCACAGCCACAGCCAAGACCATAGCCAGCAGGGCCATGGTGGTTCTATCGGCCGTACTCTGACTGGTAACGAGGATATTGCTCGCCAGGCGCTAGAGAGCGTGGCGCGGTCGACAACGCAGTCGTTCCCGCCGCCGTCATTTGGCAACGCGCGCTCGTCTCGCCCGCTCGACCTGTCGACGAGCCCGAACTCGGGCACGGGCACGGCGGCTGATGAGCATGTCTTTGAGAGCCAGGCCAGCCAGGCCGCATCGGCCATGCTGCGGAGAGATGCGCGTGAGAGTTTCGAGGTGGCCGCCCAGCGGGACGTGTCGCGGGAGCGTGATTCCTCTAGTGG
Source organism: Sporothrix pseudoabietina (assembly GCA_019925295.1). Taxonomy (NCBI): domain Eukaryota; kingdom Fungi; phylum Ascomycota; class Sordariomycetes; order Ophiostomatales; family Ophiostomataceae; genus Sporothrix; species Sporothrix pseudoabietina. Next base: position 1,857,042 of record JADHKS010000005.1, on the reverse strand, counting down.
CAAGATGCAGGCTAAGCTGTTTGGCGGTGTGAACAAGGCCGGCAGCGGTCCCGGCTCCGTCGATAAGCGCAAGTTCAGCGGCGGCCAGCCGACCCATGCTGACCAGCACCACGTCGACCCGCACAACAGCCACCTGCAGGCCAGCCCGACAAAAAAGGTGCGCATCGTGCCGTCGCTGCGGGACAACAACGACAGCTACCGGCACCACCACACGCACGGCTACAACCAGCCGGCAGCACAAGACCCGGACCGTGTCGGCCTGGGCATCCGATACGATTAGGCCTAGAGCGGCGCGGTGCGTTGTTGTTTCTTAGGCCTCTTACGACAAGCCTGTATTTTATGCGACTCTTTTGCGGCTCTACAACTCTCTGCTTCATCTTACACTCGGATGTACGACTAGTTTTTTCTTGGATCCCCCTTCTCTCGACAATGTTTTGTTGCGGCTTGATGACTTGTTCTTTTTGTAATTGGTCTTTTTGGTCTTTTTGGTTTATTGGTCTTCTTCTTTTTCAATCTTCTGGTGTCTGCTTAAGGATGACGCCGTTTTGCGCAGTTGTTCTTTTATGGATCATCTTGTTACAGACGACAAATGACGGAATTGGATGTTTCGGTTCGGTTGACACTTTTCAGCCCTCCCAGTTTTCTTTTTTAAAATGTAGCTAGATGACAAAATACCATGATGTATCTTACATACCTCTTCCGAATCCTTTTATATTTGTTAATCTCCAAGCACCCGTGGTCATGTTTTGTCTTGTTCTCCGTGCCCTCACTTTCGGCTCTCGCCTGTCTGTTTTCGTGGCCACTGCCGAAAAATTTCGGTGCGTTTTCCTCCGGCGTCGGCAGTGTTGGGCGGCAGACTGTAGTGGGATAAGTGTTCATCCACCGTCTCAGCGTGAAACCGTACAGTGGTAGAATGCCACTTGTAAACCGACTTGACTAAAAGAGTTTCCCCGCGTCCCGACGACAGCTTCCGAAAAGTTTACGACGTAGTTTACTGGACACTGTACAGTGCAGAAACAGTACTAACACTGTAGCATGCAAGTCACCTCCAACAAGCACAGCATTAACATGTCAACGTCTGACCAGTCGACTCACTTGACTGTCCTCGAGATATACACATATTTGTAGACATTGTATTATGTTGATTTAGGCTTGAATAATAATCAGAGAACTTAAAATATGTGAAAGCGCCACGTAAGTGACATTTTCTGTTGCAAAAAAAGGCAGCTTAACTGCAGGCTCCCTGTTACCAATACGGCCCTTTCCGTGGTAGCTCAGTTCTATGTATCGGCCAAATCACAGGGTCTCATACTGCTGTTATCGATTAATGGGTCATATAATTTGAAGCACAACAGTTGATATAGCCAGGTCTGGGGAAGCCGGAGACAGACTTCGCCCTTATGAGCCCCTGTAAAGAGGATCCTGATTGAGCAAGTGCTATCTTCATCTTCTTTATAGATAAGTGACAAGGCTGAAAACTCTCATATGTCAAACTTCCTTCATCGTAAACGTGTGGTATTTTGGCTGTAGAAGGGTGGACAACAAATATCAAAGTCGTGCTTCTTCTGTACAGTGTTAATCTCTTACCCGCTTCCCGATGAACCTATCCGGTGGGTCGCCTTCAGTGGGGTTTTGCCAGTCTTTAGCGTGCTCCAGGGGCCTTGTGGTGGGAAACGGCCGCCACGCTACACGGCGCTTCACCCAAAGGAGGCGTGACCGACTTAAGAAACGCAGTCTGGAAAGTCTGGAAAGTCGGGAGTTGCAGCGCTTGGGGCCGACTTAGACCCCGACATACGAGTATGGAGAGGGAGGTCGAGTTGGAGCAGGAGCTCTGCTTTCTCGAGATTCCCCGGAGCTTTGGTTCTTTTCTGATTTGTTATTTTGTCTTTGTCTTTTGTCTTGTGTCTTTTCATACTTTTCTGGAGCTCGAACTTTGACAGTCGTTCCTTCCTCTTTTCCTCTCTTTCCTCTTTCCTCTTTCCTCCGTTTCCTCCTTCCACAGATTAGTCATCACCAGACCTCTTGCCTCTTGAGCTTCACCAGACGAACAAGAAAGCCGACGACCTTTCTCTCCCTCTCCTTCGGCAACATCTTCCCCGCCCACTCACACCTCTGCCTCCCCTCACCATGGCCGTCCCCCGCGGTGTCGCCGCCATCCTGGCCAAGGCGCCCACCGACACCGTCGTCCTGTCCGCCGTCCGCACACCCGTCTGCCGCGCCAACCGTGGCCACCTCAAGGACGCCTACCCGGAAGAACTGCTCGCCACTGTCCTCGCCGCCACCAAGCGCAATGCCGCCGAGCGCTACGGTCTGGCACACCAGCGTGTGCAGGAGGTTGCCGTCGGTGTTGTCCTCTCCGAACTCGGCGGCAGCAAGGCCGCCCGCATGGCGCTGAACCACGTCGGCTACGACACCAATGCCACCACGCTCTACACGGTCAACCGCGCCTGTGCATCCAGTCTGCAGGCCGTGGCCTCGATCGCCAACCAGATCCGCGCGGGCGACATTGACATCGGTATTGGTGCGGGTATGGAGAGCATGACGCGCAACTACGGCAGCCGGGCCATCCCGGTGGACCTGTGGCCCGCTCTCAAGGAGTCCAGCGAAAAGGACGCGCGCGACTGCATTATGCCCATGGGCCTGACGAGCGAGAACGTGGCGCAGCGGTACAACATCAACCGCGCCGACCAGGACGCCATGGCGCTGTCGAGCCACCAGCGTGCGGCGCGCGCGACGGCCAATGGCGATTTTGTCAACTCGGGCGAGATTGCCCCCGTCACGACACAGTTCCAGCCTTTGCCCGAGAAGGGCGCGCCCGCCGACGCCCCGCTGGCCCCTGTCGAGACCATTACCGTCACCAAAGACGACGGCATCCGTGCCACTGTGACGCCCGAGGCGCTGGCCAAGCTGAAGCCCGCGTTTGTGGCCAAGGACGGCACCAGCACGGCCGGCAACTCGTCGCAGGTCAGCGACGGCGCTGCTGCCGTTCTGCTGGCGCGCCGCTCGGCCGTCGACTCGTCGGAGCAGCAGCCCATTGGCCGCTTCATTGGCGCCGTCACGGTCGGCTGCAAGCCCGACGAGATGGGCGTTGGCCCCGCCCTGGCCATCCCGGCTCTGCTGGAGCGCTACGGTCTGAGCGTGGCCGATGTCCACCGCTGGGAGATTAACGAGGCCTTTGCGAGCCAGGCTGTCTACACGGTGCGCGCTCTGGGTCTGGAGAAGGCCTGGGCCGACTCGGATGCCGACTACCGGCAGTCGCTGGCCGCCCGTCCTGCTTCGCTCGTCAACCCCGACGGTGGCGCCATTGCTCTGGGCCACCCGCTGGGCGCGACGGGTGCGCGCATGGTCGCGACGCTGCTGCACGGTCTGGCGCGCGACGGCGGCGAGATTGGTGTTGTGAGCATGTGCATTGGCACGGGTATGGGCATGGCTGCTCTGTTTGTGAGGGAGTAGACTTTGCATTTGTTGCATATAAACATAGGTTCTTTTGGACTTTGGGTCTAGTGAAAATAAAATGATTGACGTTCTATGCTGGGGTATCTCTGGGATCTCACTATCTTACACACGACCACTATTTATATTCTTCTTCCACATGAACAGTATTTTACTTCTTCTTCGTCGGAGTCTTCATCTGAGTCTTCATCTGAGTCCTCATCTGAGTCTTCATCTGAGTCTTCATCTGAGTATTCATCAGAGTCTTCATCAGAGTCTTCATCAGAGTATTCATCAGAGTCTGAATCTGAGTATTCATCGGAGTCTTCATCTGAATCTGAATCTTCAGATTCGCCGTCAGATTCGTCTTCGTCTTCATCATCTTCTTCCCTGTCAAAACGGAGCAATTCACCGTACGTTACAGCAATGGCCAGTTCCCCTTCCGAACTATTCGCCAAAGACTGATGAATGATGCCGATATTGGTCAGCACTGCATGCCGCGACCGCTCCCACGGCATGGGGGTGCGCTGGGCCTCGATGGCGCGGCGGAGTCGCTGGCGCAGCGGTCTGTCGCGGATGCGGCAGGACTGGACCGTGCGTTGGTACGCCGGCGGCGCATTTTCCAGTGTGTAGCCGTCGTATTCTGGCACAGGGTCGGTGTCTTCGGGGCTGTGGCTGCACCAGTGCACATACCGCAGACGCGGCAGAAGCGACTGGACCACGCCGGTCGACGACTGCATGTTCCGTAGCGTGTCTGGCTGGAGCATGTGCTGCGGGAACTGGTAGGTAGGAGGCGGGCCCCATTCCGGCACGTCGACCGGATCGGGCTGCACGATCGGATTGTCCTCATCGTCCCCATCGTCGTCCTCGTCATTGCTGTATCGGTCGATAGGGTCCAGAAGCGCAGACTCGGCCTCGTAGTCGTCGTAGACATACGGTCGCATCATGGACGCCACGTCCTCGGGGTCCGTGTCCTCATCACGCGCCAACATCTGCAAATCTATAATTCTCCTCTTCGTCTCAATGTGCAGTGCTGCGACGTACGCAGTCGCATAGGGCAGGTCGTCGGGGGACTGGGGCTGGCGCCAGTACCGCAGACGGAGGCACCGACGACGCGCCATGCGGTGCCGGTAGCGCGTAAAGCACTCTCGGAGATCCCGGAGCGATGCCTCAGCTCGCCTTTGTCTCTCCCGCTCTATTTGTGCCTCGCGGCGGGCGACTTCCTGGGCGACTTGCTCGACGCACTGCTGTGCACGCTGGCGGCGGTCCACGTCCTGGTAGAATTGGCAGACTTCACCGACGGCCATGTAGACCACTAAAGTCACCAGAGCTATGGTTGTGGATATGAAAACCATGGACACAGTGCGGCCGCCTGTGGGAAGAAAAAGGCCTACCAACAGGCACCAGAAGCTGAGCACGACCAAGAGAGACATGGTGGCCTTGAAATAGGTGACAGAGTGCTCCAGCTTGGGCAGAGCTAGAGCCCATGTGTTGCTGAAGAATCTGCTAGTGAGCAACACTTGTTCATAAAACACATAGGCAAGAAGACGCTTGTCTTTTCGAGATGCATCATTGCTGCCATCCGTTGTGGGTGTGACGTCTGGTGCATTGTCGTTTTCGACATCGTTTGGTGACCAGGATGCAATAATACTGTCGTTGAATTCGGTATCAATGTGGAAGTAGTCATCGTCGTCGGTGTTCACGCTGTTTACGTCGCTGACGGTGTTTTCGTCGTTGGTGGTGTTGGTGGTGTTGGTGTTGGTGGTGTTGACGCCATTGTTTTCGACGTTGCCTGTGGACCAGAATGCAGCGAGTGATTCGTCGATGCTGCTGTCGGCGTTGACGTTGGTTTCGACGCTGGCGTTGTCACCGTCCTCGTCGTGGTCCTTGTCGTCTGCGGGGATGTAAAACAATGGATTCATATAATGGTTGAGCACTTGTTGCGGGCTCATTTCGTGGAAGATGCCGATGTAGTAGCTTTTTAGCATCCTGGGCCAGTTGGGGCCGTCAGGCGGTGGCGGGCCCCGCATCTTCTTCATGTCCTCGATGTCCAACATTTTGGCTGGACAACAAGTTGTGGAGGAATATAAAGAAAAAAAGAAGAAGCCAAAGAAGAAGCCAAAGCAGAAAAGTAGAGACGGATAAAGAGAGAAAGAGAGAGAGAGAGCTGTGTTGTTTTTGAATATCAAATAAAGGGGTTGTTGTGTTTGAATATCAAAGTATGAGATGATGGAAATGTTGCCTGTGATGAACGGGCCTTAGTACAATGTCCGAAGACGAAGAAAGGTGAAGAGAATGGAAGAGGGAACAAAGCAAGGGGACGAAGAAACACGATCACAAAAGCATATATAGGCCAAAATATTAAGGTTCGTGAAGCATGACGATGTACATGATGCAGAGTCAGATATCATCATCTGTACGATGAACTCAAAATCACTTACACGGTGCTGGCAAGTACCGTTTGTATGGCGCTTTGCGGGGTACCGCACTAGCATATTGAGTAGCAACGTTTTGTTTTGTTTTGTCATCACTCAGACACGCATTTAGCGAACAAAAAATTCTCCAGACGCACAAAAATTAGATAAGAGAAGAGAAGAAGAAAAGGAACAAGGCATTCAGCATGACGAAGCTCTCTCTGTTCTGCTTCCTGGAGGGTTGGTACGTTTTTCGGCCTCTTCTCCTGCCATTTCATATGTTGTAACGTACACCGCTTGGTAAATAGCATTCAGACATCAAAGACGTACATTACAAAGTAAATAGGTAGCAAAATATATAGCAAAATAGAAAACCAAAATTCCAGAAAAAAAAGCCAAAATTAAAAATATGTCGACGCCAACGTTGGTAACATACAAAATAGAAGATAAAGACGATAGAAAATAGAAAATAGAAACAACATATAGCAACAGGCCAGACAGGCATATCGCTTTCTTCATGTCATTTCATTTAGTCCAAATCATCGCCAACGTCGCCATTGCGGTTGGCCTCCCGCCATGCACCCATTTCCGCCACAGGAACACGACCACGCAACCAACGCAGCGTCGCCTCCGTACCGCGCTCAATGACGTTAAACCGCGGCACACGAAACCGGTTGCCCAGCACCTCGAACCGTTGGAGCCCGCCTTCGCCGCCCAGCAGGCCAATACGCGGGTTCAGGTGTTCGATATCATTGTTGCTAACGTCCACAATCAGCATGCCCTTGATGGTGTCCGGGTGCAGCTCGGCCAAGTGGTTGTTGCCGGCCAAGAAGACCGTCAGAGACGGGAAGGCGTCGCGCAGCTGGGTGTCTGCGGGAAGCGATGAAACACGGTTCATGCTGACGTCCAGTTTTTGAAGAATGGGCGCACGCAGGTGCTTAACCAGCGGGCCCAAGCCCGTAATGTGGTTGCAAGACAGATTCAGCTCCTTGAGGGCGGGCAGCTCGAGACCATCGCTCGTGGCCGTATCGCCAAAGTACGTTTCGCCCTTGAGCTGATTTTTGGATAACGAGAGTGTCGTCAGTGTCGATGCAAAGAACGACAGCGTGTCAGGCAGTGTTGTGAACAAGTTCTTCTGCAGGTAAATTTCGTAGATCGTGTGCTCCTGCGCGACACGTGACGATATCACGGGGTGCAGTGATGACGATTCGGTCTCTGACCGGTCGAGAATACCGCCCTTCTTGACTGCCCACAGCTGGTTAGAGACTGTTTGCGAACGCGAACGGGTGGCCGATTGTGGGCGAGATGTCGGAGGTGTCGCAAAATCATCGTCAGAACGGTTGTCCTCACGGTCATCATCGCCTCGTCCTCCTGCAGATGCTCCACTCAGCTTGCGGCTGCGCTGCCGTCCATGAGCACCATTCTTTGTTGACATCTCGGACACGGCATCGCGAAGCTCGTCCTTCATCTCGTTCTGTGTCATGTCCGACTGCGGGTTCAAAATGTAGCCCTCCTCACCAGGACCCATGCCCAGATCCGGCTCCGGTTCCAGCCGTGAAGCCAGAATCTCCTTGATATCGTCGGTATCGGCCGTACAGAACTTCTTGTCGCGCAGCGGGTTGCCACTCAGACGCAGCATGGCGAGGTTGCCCATACGGCCGACCTCGGGTGGGATTGTGCGAATATCGTTGCTCGAGAAGTCGGCATGGCGCAGATGGCGAAGGCTTGTGAAGCCGTCGGGGATGCTGTTAATGCTGTTCTCCTCGCCAATCAGAGTCATAAGAGCCGTCCACTCGGTCATATCGGGAAGCGTCTGCAGGCGGTTCATTGAGAGAAGAAGCTGCTGAAGGGCAGGTAGGGCGAGGCCATCCGAACGCGTTGTTGACACAAGATGAGTAATCTGGTTCGATGTGACATCCAGAATTTGAAGGTTCGGCAAAGTCGAGACAGCATCTTCGATCAAAACACCGCTCAGCTTATTCTTCCGTACATTCAGCTCCACCAGAGGTAGCTTGGAAAGAGGCTCAAACACCAGACTCTCAAAGTTGTTCTCGCTGATGTTGAGAATACGTAGCTTGGTCATGTTGCTCAGAGTCAACGGCAGAGCCGAGATGTTGTTTCCATGCAGATCGGCAATCTCGAGATTCTCCAGCTTCGCGAACGAGGGGTCGAGCGGGCCGTAGAACAAGTTGCCGCCGAGCTTCAAATCACGAAGAGATGTAATCTGGGAGATCACCTCGAGTGCATTGTTCGTGATGCGGTTTTGGGACTGTATGTGTTAGTGTCATTGGGCGGCTAAATGTGAGGCTAGTCTCATCGCGTCAAAACTTACTAGGTTAAGAGACGTCAATACTGGGAGTCTCCGAAGGCCCATTGGCAGACTGATCAGCATGTTTCCATGAAGATCGAGCGTCTCGAGGCCACCAAAAATGTTGCCCTTGCCGTCCTCCATCTCAGCCAGCTCCTCGAGTGTCTGGTCGGGGAAGACAGACTCGTCAATCATTTCGATCTCGTTGTCGGCAGCCACAAAGCGAGTCAGGTCTACCGTCTCAGCCCAAGATCCGTCGTAGGTGCCCATCGCATCGGCATCGTACATGCCCATAACCTCGGCCGGGATCTCGCGCAGGTTAAGCGCGGCGATATTCAGACGGCCGCTTGTACGTGCTGCAGCGACGCGGGCCAGAACAACCTTGGCCTGCGTTTCGCCGTTTCGATTCTGGTTAAACGGATCCGAGCCGAGGCCAAAGTCAAAGGTCGTGTCGGTGGGAATGACAGGTTCAACATCGAGACCACTGTCACCAAAGCTGTTGGAAAACGAGGCAGCCGGCGTGCTGAGGGGTGACGCAGGAGATACGCGCACAGTATCGCCCATATTTTGTGATGCCACGCGCCTGGCCGCCTTTGCCCTGGCAATCTGCTCCCGGAGTGCTGCCGATGACTTTCGGCTGTTGCTGACAGGACTCTGGCCCGTCGATTCTGCCGAGTCGATACTGAGTGCTGTTGAGGCCGTGGATGCATTGGACGCATTTGATGCTCCCGTGTCCTCGTAAGACGTAGAAGATGCGCGCGATGCCAGAGAATTTTTCCTTGTCGCGGCGGGCGAAGCAACAACAGTAGACGTTGCCGACCCATCCATGTTATTTATGGACGGTTTGCGGAACAAACCGCCGACCGACGCACGAGGCTTCAGTGGCCTTGCGGCAACGGTCTTGGATGCAAACTTGCCGGGTACTGCCGCAGTACGGGTCGAGAGGGCGGATGGAGTGATAGGTGGGATCGCAGACTTCTTCTCCGGGCTAGGTGTGCGGGATCGTGGTGGAAGGAATGAAGGGGCTTCTGCCTGCTGCCGCAAGCCGCCCAATGCACCATATCTGCCCGGAGCCACACCAGGTCCAATTGATGCACGCCCGCGCAGTGTTCGTGTCGTCGTTGTTGACGCAGAGGTGGTGGCGCGACCGGGTGTCGAGACTTCGTCGATGGGCACAAAGGAAGATGGGGCGGCGGATCGGAAGGAGTTCCCAGTCGATCGGAAGTTGAGCGTCGTGTCGTCGTTGCCGGAGCTGGAACGCGGCCGGCTACGGCTCGGTGGCCGAGAACCTGAGCGGGTCGAGCTGTCCGACCGGTAACTGGACCCTGGCCGAGAGCCAGCACGGGAGCCCGTGCGGCTACCAGGGCGCTGTGAGTTTCGTGCTGCTTCGGGGTCATAAAATGCCGTCGCCTTTCCCTTAACGGCTGGTGAGCTTGGGATCTGAGCCAGCGTCTCCATGGTCCGTTCGGCAAGCGACAGCCGTGGTCTCGACGGCCGTGGGCGAAGCGACCCCGGCTCTGCAGGTCCCACGGTGTTGTCCTCTGCTAGCAACTCTTCGTCTGGGCTTGTTGAATATGTACTTGACAGTGTCGGTGTATGCTGTGGCCTGCTAGGCAGGTGTTGGGCAGACGTCCGTCGTGAAAGCGTGCCTGCAGTGCTTGGTCTTTTGAAGCCGTCGTCGGCCAGTCGGGAAGAAGGCAGTGGCGGTGCGCCCATGCTAGCCCGTGTCTTGCGCGGCGGCGCCTTTGCAAACTCGCCAGAGACAGCACGCGTGCGTGGCGACGCGTTGCGGAGTGGGCCCTTGGCGATTGAGAGGCTCGAGCTTGAGGAGGACGGCGAGAGCCCGCCGAGGCGGTCTTGTGAGGGCATAGAACGCAGCTTCGGGTTCCGCAAGTCGCCGCCGGAGAGGCTTTCCCGCGAGGGTTTGGCACGGAGAGCCATGGGTCGTACGGGGTTTGTAGATGCTGCCAGTGCCGAAGCGGTTGCCGATGTTGAAGAGGAGGAAGAGTAGAGGGGAAGTCGAGAAGCAGGCCGCGGTAGGCCGCTTGGCCGGGGAATCTGGGATCGGTCACCCATTGTGGGCGTCGGGGTGTTGTGATGTTGGTCGTTTCGTGATACTGATAGTAACAGTTCAGGAGATATCAGTTGACCGTTTGCTGTCGGTCATTTATGTTTGAGCTAGACAATAAGTGACTGGTCGTGAAAGCAGTTCGTCTCGTGGTGGTGTTGTCGTGGTGGTGTTGCTGCTGAGATATTCTGCACAGATGTTGAGGTTCTGCGAACAGATCGTGCCGAGGGTAGATCAAATATCGTAGGGTTGCTTGCAGCGCGTGCGCAAAAGTTGATACAGATCCATGTAGCGGACAGGGCGCGGTCAGAAGGTTAAGACGATGTCGAGGTATCGTGGAATGGTCGTTCGTGTCAACCGGCGAGCTGATCTCTGCCAATTCAACCCGTAAAGTCGGAGAAGAAAAGATGAGGATAGAAAAAGAAGAGAGGCGGATAAAGATCGGCAGGAGCTCACGTCCAGCGGCAGTCGTTCAGGGGCCAGGGCAGAAATGACCGATGCACAAAGCGGACATGGCAGGGGGCTTGCTGGGGTGCTGGAGGTGAGGACGGTGAGACGAGGGGATGGCGAACTGTACTCCGTAAGAATTGGAAAATTGAAAAGCACAAAAAAGGAGAGAAAAGGAGATTTGGTGCGGGTTCGCGATATGGAAGGTTCGAGGTAACGGTATCACTAAGGACGAGACAGGGGGAAGGCGCGCTCACAATGGGCCAAGAGCACTGAAAGGAATGCAAGACAAAAGAGAAGGAGCGATGGTCACGAATTGCTTCAAATGCTGGGACGCGACGTGCAGGTGCAGGCAGGCGTGGTTCATTGCTCTTTCCCTGGAGTCAATGGTGGTGGGCAAATGTCGTATTGGAGAATCCGACGAGAGGAAATGGAAGGAGCGGACCATCACAAAAACAAACAACAAGGATTGCCCCATCAACAAACGCAGGCAGTTTCTGTTCCTCTTTTCCCCCATACTCCACCCAGGTAGCTACGTTGGCCTGCCGGCTACTGCTGAATCTGGAGTAGCCCCCTCTACTAAGAACGGCACTAACGCCTACTAGCCAATCCACTCGCAACGGCTCCTGGAGAGAAAGAAGAGACGAAGAGACGACAGATTGGATCTCGCGTGGGACATCTCAGGGGATAATTATCAGGGGCCAAATGGCAGGAGCATCGGTTGCGCTTTCTTTATCTTGGGGTTTTACCTTGAGCCTTTCCATCGCAGAGGAAGGAACGACAGGATGAATTTTTGACAATTTGACGACGGAAGGAAGGAGACAGGGCAGCCCCAAAACGGCAGGCGCCAAATCCGCCATGCGCGCCCTAAAATAGGGAATGAAGGGTCCGGCAGCGAGCCGGGTCGTGCCTGCCGCTAGGACCAGGAAAGGGAAAGAAACAAAATTGACCCAAGAAAAGAAACAGCCAAAAAGGCAAAAGAGACACACGCAAAGACACACACTCACTCACAAAGAAACAAAAAAGACACCTTGCTCCTTGTTCGCGCAGATCCACGCCGAATCAGCCAAGGCGAAACATCTGTGCCAATCATTCGAGGGGCAAAGCGATAAATGTTTTGTGCAGCAGGCCCCTTCAGGACAAATGGAAAGGGATGAACAGACCTTTTGCACGAAGAAAAGAGTCAAAAACCAATAGAAGAGGAGGGGAAAGGAGTGAAGAGAGGCTGAGGAGGAAGTCAAAGAAAGGAGGTCCATGTTGTGGGACGATCGAGTCAAACATTGACGCGGCCGAGCATGCCCCTGTGCAACACAGCCAGAAAGGCAGATGCCAGAGATAAGGGAGAATTCGAAAAAGGAGTCAAGATGCAGGAGATGTTTGTTGGATAGCTTTCTACATATTATGATGAGTCTAGGTTCTAGGATGCAGAGCCCTGCCCTGTCGTGACCTCATTTATTCAGTGCGAGGTGGAGAACAAACAATGCATTATTGGCTTCACAATGTGGCGGCGTAAGACATAACAAGCTTCTTATGATTGCTATTAGTTTTGCTCTGTTCGTTCCGTCGAGGTTGAGAACTATGTTAGGTATTTCATGGAAATGTCCTATTGAGATTGTTTTTAATTTCTTTACAGCTTTTTACTCGTATTTAGAATCATTTCTATTCTGGAAAGTGGAAAGAAAAAGATAGAAAAAAAAAAAAAAAAAAAAAAAAGGTGAACACCTGAACTAAATCGAGGTTCGTGATTCAATAAAAGAGGTAACGAAACGAAGCATTACAGCAATACAGCCAGCTATTTGGTATTGTAGTATTAGGACAAGAAATGACAAGGAAATTTCCAAAATGCCGGTTATCAAGGCAATAAAAGGACAGGAAAAAATAAAATAAAATAAACGTAAAGTAGTTTACAAAATCTTGACGACCCAGAGCCCTTCCTTAAAACCTGTTACGCCTCCTCATGAATCAAGAGACAGAGCTTTGCAAACTCCTAAGGCGCGAGGCCGAGTCTTTTGCGCTCTTCAATTACGTCTTTGTGATAGGAGTAAGTCTCCCGGCGCCACTCCGGGAAGTACTCCTTCAACCAGTCGTGGAAGAGTGTCGACGAAATGCCATACTCATGCATCTCGTACATCGCTTTCCTGACCCGCTCGGGGATCGAGTGGTCTTGGTTTCCGTACACGTGGGCCGTCTTGTAATAAAGATTGCTCGCCATGCTTTCAGGGTAGCTGCCCCGATAGATCTTTGGGTGGTGCTCCTTGAGCCACTCGCTGAAGTCTTCTTTAGACACCGATGTTAGCCTGGTCGTGACGACTTTTGTCCGGTCTAAATATTCGAGTCGCCGCGCTTCGTCGAGTTCCTTCTTTTTGTCGTCTTCACGCTCGGCTTCCAGCTGGACCTTGGTCTTCCCCTGCTTCTCCTTGGCCTCCGCCTTGGCCTTCGCCTTGGCCTTCTTCTCTTCGCGCTCAATCTCTTTGGCGTAATGGATCCTGTAGTACTCTGGCTTTTCCTTCTTTAGCCACTCACGAAGTTTGATATCGTCTTCGGACAGCTCTCTGGGCTTGTCATCAAACAACCAGCGCTGTGCCAGTTTGTCATTGCCGTCGACAGTGTCGTCATCGCCAAACCTCTCCTTGTATGTCGCTGGGCTATTCTCCTTGAGCCACTTCTTGAAGTACTCTGGCTCAACGTACATCTTTTGAGCTTCGAGAAATTCTTTCTGATATTGTTCGATTTCTTCATCACTCAAGCGATGCCTCGAAGGACCCTCCGTCTTAGCCACCGGGTCGTCAAACTTGAACCGCCAGAGATTGGACTCGGTTAGACAGTGAATCCACCGTTTCTTGGCTTCAGAGAGATGATCAAGCCATTGGTGCATTGGTGGCGTGTCGTGATTGTCACTTTCGGCATCGCCGTCAACACTGCGCTTGGTCGTGTGCATCAGGTTGATCCTGTGAATGTCTTCGTCGCCCTCGGCGGCTTTGACGGCCGCCAGAAACTCGGCCGTGTGCTTGGAGGCAGCGGCTCTGCCTTTGGAGCCGGCCTCACGCAAATAGCCCTGCATCTCCCTGGTGGCGTCCTTGATGTTCTTGTACATGTGGTCAAAGTTGTGCCAGTGGGCCTTGGCCCGGTCGATATGGGCCTTGGACAAGGCCTCGTCGGTCCTGGCCATTGGTTCGTCGCCGATGGCCTTGTTGTCGCGGGCCTTGTCGTCTTCGGCCTGGACAAGATTCTCGACCTCGATTTCGAGGGCGGCGTGGTCGCGGTCCATGTCGTCCATGAGCTGCTCAAAGGCTTCGCGGGTACCTTCGAGAGCATCATCGGAAACATCGGCACCGACATCATCGCTAAGAACCTCGGGATCCGAGAAGTACGGGAGGTTCTCGATCTCGTGGAGGGGAGGCAAGATGACATCATCCTCACCGTCGTCGCCGTCGACGCCCTTGAGGGTGCTGGCACTGAGGGGATCGACGGGGTGGACGGGGTGGACGGGGTCGACAATGTCGATGGGGCCATCAGGACCCTCGAACTCTGCTTCGTGAAGGTCTGCAGGAGCTGGAATACCACCAAAGCTCTGCGCGGTCTCGTTCAAGGGCACTTTTTCAGACGAGGATGGACGGATGGCAGAGGGCGTCGTTGGAAGCGTACGCATAAAGTAGAAGCCAAAGAGGAGGACGATGGCGCACAAGGCCATTGCCCTTACTGGGCGAGAGGCAAATCTGCGCAAGAGCATCTTTGCGGTTGTCGCGAAAATAAGGGACGCGGAAATAGATAGTGTTTGAAGCGTTTGATAAAATTGATGGTATAGAAAAAGAGGTAAAATCGAAGGAAGGGGAAGAAAAAAAAGCAAAGAAACACAAAGCAGAAGATGGATACAACGGCGATAATGAAAAGAAAGAGGGTAAGAAAAGGAAAGACTTCAAATCACAATCCATCGAGCAACAGGCTCCTTACTTATTGCCTCGATAAATCTACCCCGCAACAAGAGTAAGAAAAGCTTGTGATGATGGCGGGCATCTGAAGATGACACATGGCCATGGTGAACATTCGATGCTCGGTTTGCAGATGGCTCTGGTAGATGTAGAGGATGTAGTCGTGACTTTTAAGGTTATTTGCGGCGTCGGTGAATAATGGTCAATGGCGCCGACGCGGGGAGATGAATCTAGACCTTTAGGGTAAGGCTATTTTCGGTACATTGGAGAATACATGTGTGTTGGATTGCGAATTCGATGATGATTACGATCTGTAGAGCCGCGTTGGCAAACTGGCGTGGATGTAGGTACGTACCGATGTTGGTTGATTTGGTAATTTTGATCACGTTAGCAACGCCATTAAATAAGTTTTCATCATCACTCCGTAGATAATTCTTCACTTGATAAGTCGTGGTCACTAGACAAGTCATGTTATTTAGTTATAATGATTAATTTTTATTCTTAGTATTAGATGTATCTACAATGCGATGCGTTGTATGTAAGTAAAATGTAGGATAGGAAACGCCGTCTATGCAGATAATGCAATGAACAAATGGTGAACAGAAAAGAAAAGAAAACAACCCAGAACACCTCCCTCCCAATGTGGTATCATAAAAAAACGGTGCCACTCTTCGAGGCTCAACAGAATCGTCAAAAGACGAGGAAAAGATGTGCAATAGATGCACTTTTAAGATTTAACAATCTTGATTTTGTTTGTTTTGTGCAAGACAAGAGAAGGCTCTCCCTTTAGTCCGACACAGGTTGCTGCAGGGTCGGGGCGGGAGCACGGGGAGCGGGTAGACGGCCCTTCTCCGGGTCAGTGTCGCTGCCCGAGCCAGCGCCGCCGGCGTTGACCGTGCTGTTGTCGGCCTCCTCCTCGTCGTCACCGCCATAAGCGTACTTGCTGTGCTTGCGGATGCGGGCACCGTAGGTCCAGAAGAGGAAGGGAATGACACAGCAGGCCAGGCTGATAAAGGCCAGCAGCGAAGACGCCCACTGGTCACCGAGACGGCTGTACATTTGGCTGGTAAACAGAACAACACCGGCACCCCAGAAGGAACGGATGCAGGTCTTGGCGGCCAGAGCGGAGGCGGCCTGGTGCTGGTAGGAGTCGACCAGGTAGTTGTTGGCGGAGTTGTACAGGAAGATGAAGCCGAAGCCGACGGGGAAGCCGCCCATTGCGGGGCCGGCCCAGGACAAGTCGGAGTAGGACGTCCAGGCGAAGATGAAGAGGCCAATGGGGATGAACCAGCAGGAGAGCATCATGGGGATGAGACGAGCCTCTGCCGGGGGCTTGCCGTTGTACTTGTGGACGATGGTGAGGTAGTGCTTGTTGACAAGAGGGGAGCAGGCAGCCGACAAAAACACACCGACGGCGACAGGAATAAACATGAGACCAGTCTTGCCGGAGCTGTAGCCCTTGCCCTTTTGGTAGATGATGGGGAAGGCGACGAAGAACATGTACAGGAGACCGTACAGAACCGACATGTAGAGAGACAGAAGGAACACGATGAGCTCGCCGAACAGCAGCTGCAGCGGGCGGAACAAGAAGATGCGGAGACGCTCGGCCAAGGGGCGGGTATCGAGTTCCTGCTCAGTGACGTGGTCGGGCTCGCCCGTAGACTTGCGGAGCTTCTGGGCGCGTTTCTTGAGGATGGTCGGGGCGTAGGTCTCGGGAACAGTAAAGGTAATCAGGATCCAGACGGTGCCGGCAAGGATCAGCTGGATCCAGTACAGCCAGCGCCAGCCCTTGGCGTCAGACAGGTAACCACCAACGAGAGGGCCAATGGCGGGACCAACAAAGGGAGCAGCCGAGAAGGCAGCCATGGGCACACCGCGCTCCTCGTTGCGCCAGAGATCAGCGAGCGTGCCACCAACCAGCGTCATGGGCGCCGAGAAGGCGATACCGTCAATCATACGGCAGACCAACAGAGTACCAATGTTCTTGGAGACGGCACAGGGGACAATAAAGATGACGGCAATCAGCAGAGTCGAGGCGTAGATGACACGACGACCGTAGACTTCTGACAGCGGGGCAAAGACCAGGGGACCGACACCGAAACCAATGACAAACAAGGAGACAGACAGCAAGACAACCTCTTCGCTGACGCCAAAGGACTTTTCAACACCGATAATGTCGGCCGTGACGACACTCGACGCAAAGGCGACCACGAAACAAGTGACAGAGACAACCAGTGTGCAGTACCACTTCATGGCCTTGCTCCAGTTTTTGGGGTTCTCCGGGTCGTTGGGCTCGAAAGCCACAAGCTTGAAGCGGCGCTCACCCTCGGGCGGCTGGGGCTGGTTGGTGCGGCTGCGGCTGGCGACAGTGGCGACGCGGGCAATCTCGGGGGGCTCGATAGGACCGGGGATCTCACCGCCGGGCACTTCGGTCTGGTACTCGTCCATGTTGGCACCGGCACTCAGGGTGCGGTAGGGCAGAGTGATATCCAAAGCCGCGTCGCGGCGGAGGGCCTTCTCGGGATTGGCACTGTGGTGGTGGTGGGTGCCGTTGGCCGTGGCTGTTGAGGCCGAGCTGGTGCTGTGACGCAGGCCATTTTGTTGATGTTGAGCCGAGTAGGGATGGGAGACGCTGGTGTTGGCGTGGACAATGTCTTCGAAACGGCCACTCTCCTCCTCGGGAGGCAATGACGAGGCCATGATGTTGTGTGTGTTGTGGATGTGTGAATGTGTGGAAGTGTGGATGTGTGCGTGTGTGGATGGGTATTAAATGTAATGTAAAGTATTGAATATACAATGGAATATACAATAAAGTAAGTGATGTGAATCAACCAAGAGTCAAAGAGTTGATATATGCTAATATGGCTGCAGAACAAGAAGCTCCAACATGCTCTTTCCCAAATGGAACTGGGTACACGAGTCTTATATACATATCATCGTGCAACCCAGAAAGGGGCAAAGGGATATCGACATGAAAAGAACCATAATAAAAGCCCATAGAAAAACTGTCGCTTACACGCCCAGCCTTCCCGCGACTCGCCATTTGGTTCGTGGCTTTCTGCCTCGTGCTTTTGCTCGTGCTGTTGTTGAGGCGAATCAGCACCAAAAGTCCAGAGCGGGTAATAAGCGGGGCACCACTTACAGCGAATTCAGCGAGGCTCCAGACTCTACGACGTACAATATAGGGACTCTAGTGAGTGCAGTGATTCTAGCAGCTACGGCCAGCAGACGAGCATGTTCCACAGCAGATATGACCTTGGTGCATTATTGGTCTAATCGATTCTTGGGCACGGTGACGAGCCAATGAGACAATCTTTCTGCCCCAAAAGGCGCGACAGGCCGAAGAGCTACTGAGTACGGCGTACTGAGTAGAGAAAAGTGAGGGAGCAAAGAGACGAAAAGACCTTTTTCTTAGGTGAAGACTCCACCGGAATCAGCGATGGGGCGAAAGTGGAATCGGAATCGATGTACTCGTGCTCACTGGGTTGGTGAGAGACTACTTGGAGATAAATGCCCCACTTCTGACTAACACAATCTTTGCTGAGAGTGCGTCATACGTTCGTACATGCCCGCAGATTTCTCGGTATTAGTGGAAACGGAAATCACCGCTGTAAAGACAAGACCAAGCCCTACGACTCAGTGCGTAGGTGCAGCAGTGCATCAAAATCGTACCAAAAGAGACAAAGAAAAATGGAGACCTCTGCCTCGCCGATTTCGCCTTTAGACACTTGCACGCGAAGTCGCGACCGAGGATAACAATTGATGTTGCTCGCCACGACGATTGCAAACAATTGGATGAACCAGACCAAAAGAAAAGGAAACAGGAAACAGGAAACAGGAAAAAAAGAGTGCCCCTCCTGAATGTCGTGATGCTTTGTCAAATGGTTGCATTTTGCAACGGAGCTTCGTTCTGATTGCCAGGGGTGACGACCCAATGATTGAATGATGCAGCTAAAGGCTGAAAATGTTGGACTGCAGCTCGTCCTTTTTGCACGTTGAATCAGATCTTATTATTTACCACAACAATCACGACGACATCAGCGACTACAAACCTGATGGATTTTGCAGACGTATAAACATATTTGAACGATACGTACGAACGTATCTAGGCTCCCTCTTTACCCATGCTGATGAATTGCACGCCCACTGTACTAATACGGAATATCATCCTCGTACGATGCAACATCGTGATCCCCGGCAGCATCGGATATCCGGCTGTCGTGAAAACCTTAACGGCCGCCCGGTTGTCATCGCCAACGACGCCAAGACACGAATGGACGGCGAGCTAGACTGCTGGTGCCTGTGTCGTGAATTATCCTGGTCTTTCTTTTGGTCTACTCTCTTGACAACCCTTTGGATTCCCATGACACGAACTAGCACCTCGAAGATGGATGGCAACACACGGCTGAACGTATTTTGGCGCCAGAGCCGGCCCGTGTGGGGCAAAGCAAAAATGAAGCCGTCTTTCGGAGGGTACGAAGTACTTCGTTATGTGTACATACGCATTTACTCCCGGGCGCCAACCAACGGACGGCGGCCACTTTTTTTTCTCTGCGGCCGTATGTCCATCTCTGCCTCTGCCCATGCATGCTGAGAAAGCTTTGTCGCGAGGCCGAGCTGGTCGATGCGCGTCTCCATACTTTCTTCCCCCTTTGCCTGATAAAGACGTACACAACTCTACCACTGTTCTGGAACGTCCATGGATCATTCTTTTTTGTTCTTATTTGCAAATTATCCTCGGTTAGCAGTTCAACATGGACACGGCTCCTAGCTCGGAGGATATGTCGTAGCTTTCATTTTTTTTTTTTTTTCATTTTGTTTTCTGTTGTTGTCATGACCTTGATGGCTGTCGATCTACCCTCGCCCGTCGTCTGTCTACCGTGGTCCCCACAGCCGTGCTCGTACGTCGTACTTTGCCCTTACACACCTCTTCTTGTCTCTGGCGACACGATGATCCTTGATTTTGACTGTTTTGGCAGTCACAAAAACTAATCTCATGCTCATGATACTTGAAAACATGGACAATGCGCGTCAATCAGGACAATCATCTCCACTCCTATATCTTGAAGAGGGTAGTTGAAGACGCCGCCATGTTCGCTTTTATGGCTGTACTGTGTAGTTTGTTTTCCATCTCATTCATCACTCTGAGCAGATGAGGATGTTCATTTCCCGTTGGGCTGCAATAACAAAAATTGTGGTGATTTGACACGATGAGATGCCTGACGTACGCCATGGCTGCCGTCACTTTCTTCGCATTTACAGAAAAAGCCAAAGAAAAACTTATGGGCCCAGGCTCCCGGCTCCGCTCTACGGCGAGAAGGGACGGACGCTAAGACTTTCGCTACTTCGGGCTAATCCTGTGAAACCCACGAGTTGCAGCGAACTTCTGTTCGTTGTTGTTTAATCCGTCGTCTCTTTTTCTTTCTTTTCACACCCCCCCTCTTTTCTTCTTCTCGGTCTTCGCCCCTCTTATTTGGTTCTGAAGCTTTTCATTCTAGTAATTTCTTTATTTCTGACTTTATCGTGAAGTACACATACTTTTATCTCTCACGTCTTGGCGCCCATTTGGGAATGTCCATCCGAGTCATCGGATGAAGGATAAAAAAAATTTAGAGCACATACGACGTATCTATATCATATACGTTCGTACCAGTGCACTGCTTTACCCCCTTTTCGCCCTGCCATCGTATCTCTCTCTTATCCTCTCTTTCTGCCTCGAAGCACTCTGACCGCCTTGGCCTTGTAGCAGTTGGGAGCCGTGGAGATACTGACAACGTCTGACTGCACATCCTCAGCTTACCTGAATCCCGGTATGGCAAGAAACACAGCCCATTAACCCAAGTGCCAGTCTGTTTCCCGACTCGGATCCACCAACGCTTCTTTCAAAACTAAAGATCAGGTATCCCTTGAGTAGAAGCATCCCTTGATGAGAAGTACCCCTTGATGAGTTAATGAGAAAGATGAACGGATCTGGATCGCGACGGTTGGATTTTGTGTTCCTGACAACAGTTGACTAAAGCCACGTCCTTCCCCCAGAATTGAACAGAATTTCGGAGACGAACCTTTGAGAGCCATTGGTTAGGCTGGGAGATAGCGGTTGTACATTTGAAAAGATCTCGTGGTTGGAGAGAGGCTTTCAGTGGCGACTTTGGTGGCAAAATACTGAGCCACCAGCCGTGGTGTTGGGACACTTTTGGGGTGCCCATACACTGCAGGTCGGTTACTTTTTTTCTTTTCTTTTCGTGGCTATTTTCGTGCCTATCAAAAAATCCAATTGAATCGCGCAAACCGTACAACAACGCGCACAAAGTTGTCGACGTAGACGACCAGTCTTGCGTGATGCTTTCTACAGCCTTTTCTAGCCTTTTGCAGCCTTTTGCAGCCTTTCGCGGAAAGAAGTGGCTCCACTTAAATTAAGGTACAGAATCTAAACATATGCTGCTCTTTCCTGGCCGGTACTGGCCCCTGGACACGCTAGTCCCAATCAGGCAACGCAGCTCAGCTCTCTGGGCGCGCATCCCTTTTTTCTTGCAATCTGGCAATCCGATCGTGGCGCGCCACGCAAAGGGAGCTCCCCTTACGACGTACTCCAGACGTGTTTTCCACTGCCCACTGCCCACGCACCTCTCCAGCAACCACCATCGACGACATCACGGCCGTCATCCGTTCCTTACCTCTGCCGATTTTTACTACATTTACCTTCACCATCGCCGCCATGACCCGCGCAACGCAGACCCTCTCGGTCGCCCTCCTGGCCACATCGGTAGGTCCATCACCAATCACCAGTATCGACTCTCGTTACCGTCTGCCTTGCTAACAGCGTAGCTCTACCTCTCTCTCTACCTGGAGCTCATTCCCCTTCCCGCCATCATCCAGACGGAGATTGTGCCTGTCGTAAGTCCTCCTCCACGTTTGCCTGATGTTACGTGAATAGCAGCTCGACTGACAACACGCTCCGGCAGCTCCCCTTCTGGTTCGTCGTCGCCCTCGGCGCGTACGTCCTTGCCCGCCTCGGCTGGGGCATCCTGACCTTCAACGACTGCCCCGAGGCGCACAAGGAGCTGGTTGAGGAGATTGAGCTGGCCCGCGCGGACCTGCGCAGACTGGGCGTGAGTGTGGACTAAGCGCACATTGATCGTTGAGCAAAAGCGAGACGGTGCGAAGCGGACGACAGCACAAGACGAACCCAAGCGAGACAAAGCGGACGACGAGCTCGACACGAGGTCGAAACAGCCTCGACAAAACGACGACAAGGCATGGAAGCCACTGCATAATGGGGGAGTAGGAGAGAGCGAACATTTGTCGACAATCCGTTGACAACGGCCAACAACATTTACAAAACATAGAACTCACAAAATATACACAAAATATGCACAAAATTGGCATGGACAAACGGGAAGTCTGAAATACGAGTGACGCAGGTGGACGGTGAAGCCGCTCAACCAGAGGGGATACAATTGCTTTGATACTGCCTCGAGTCGACTACCATGCCAAGTCCAAATAATAACCGTAAACATAACGCCAATGCTACCAATGTCCAGACAAAAATACACACGACAAACTTCCTTGTCTACTGACCCCCAGCCAACAATGCCACCACCGTCTGCACCGCATCCATTGGGTCGCCGCTGTCCTGCACCATCTGGTCAAACAGCTTGGGCAGTCTCGCCAGCCGGCCTCTCTTGTCTGCTTTTTTCCCTGTGCGTGTGTTAGTAGTGAACGATTTTGATAGGGTAGGGAGCCGGAAAACTAACACTTCCCCGGCACGCCAACGAGCACGCCGATATGGCTCTTGGCTTCACCGGTCCAGTCAAACTGGATGGACCACTCGACGCGGAGACTCGTGGAGGCGCGGGTGTCGACGTCAATGTCCATGGCGTTCCTGCCCAGGTGGCGGAACAGTTCAAGTTGTGTGACGGGTGCAGGCTTGTCGTTGGTCAAGTTGTCGTCGTCCTCATCATCACCGTCGTCGCCTCTCCGCCGTCTCTTCTTCCGCTGCTGTGACCGTAGTTGCCGGATGCTGTCGACCATGCCGGCAATGCCGCCGACCTCTTCTTCATTTTCGTCACCGTCCCCCTTCTCGGTCAACTTCCTCGCCAGGATAGACCAAAACTTGGCCCGCCGCACGGCCACACGCACCCACTCGCCCATTGCCCACATCAGGACTGTCACGTTGCGCGTCAGGGCAGAGCTGCCGTTGTTGTCGGGCTGCATGATGCGGTCCAGCAGCGGCTTTAGCTCGGCAGCGGCTGCAGGCGGCTCAATCTGCGGCACTTGTAGATCCACAAGGCGCAGGTTCTTGGAGTTGACCGTCATTTCGATGCGGGCCAAGAACAGGCCGGTTGGTGCTGTCGACGTTGCAAAAATAGTGTGCTTTTGAAGCGGCGCTTCCCCGGCTTCGGATGCGGGCAAAACAACAATCTCTGACCGGAAGGCGAGAGGCGTAAACGCTTGGAGAAATGGAAGCTCTTCGGCGGCTGTCATCTCGATCGGATGGTGCGACACTGGCGGAGGCACACTATCATCGGCTGCCGTGCCAGCATCGTCGCTGCTGCCCGCTGGCGCTGCAAACTGGAATAGCTCCGTCACATCGGCACGTGGCTTGCCAAACGGCAAGAATGCAATCGGGTTCGTCGCCGCCTGCAGCCAGTCCAGAGTCGACTTCATAGCAGAGCCTGTACTGTTTGCCTGGTCGTCGTCGTCGCTTTCGGGCAGGACCCTCCGTTTCAGCAAGCTAATGATCGCAGCCTGGTTGCTATCTGAAGAGCCCTTTGTGCGAATCCGCTCGTTTTCGGCCGCTGCCAGAGCCAGGTCGGCCTCGAGTGCGTCAACCTCGGCCTGCAGCGCATCCCGCTGCCGCTTCTTGCGTCCGTCTGGGTCGGCGGGCTGGATGTTGCGTGCAGGCTCGCTCTTCCGTGGCCGGCCGCGACCGCGTGTGGTCGAGGCAGGGACATTGCCGCTGCTCTCTCTAAGAGCGTCGGCATTGCCAATAGCTGCGGGCTCTTCCTCTTCTGTTGAGGTAGTTGAAGTAATTGAGGTAGTCGCCTTCATGGGTGGCTGCTTCAACGGCGAGCTGCTCTGAACGGTGCCTGGCTTCACCTTTTGCACTCCGCCGGCCAAGGTCGCGGCTGCTCGCGCCCGTGCTGCCCGTTTCGGCCGTTTGGACGGTGTGCTGCTGTGGTGAATGCCTGGCGGCGACCGTGCCAGAGCAGCGTGGTCGACGTTTTCTGGTGTCGGCGGCAGCTCCGGCTCGGGCGGTTCCACGTCGTCTTGTGTGCGGAACCGTTCGAGGGCAGACCGCTGCTTGTCGCGTGCAATCAGCGGTTCCAGCAAGTCTTCGCCGCGCTGTGGGTCGGGCGGCGGCAGAGGACGGGGCACGGGCTTCATGGGCGAGCGGCGAGGCGGTTCGCCCAGTAAACTGCCGGGGATGCTGCTGCCAATGGCTGCGCTGCCCGTGCGTCCTTCGACCTGTCGGTTGCGGGCAGCCTCTGGCGACTTTTGTGGTGCCGTCCCGAACAACGCGCTGCCACCATCGCCGTTGCCAGTTCCGGCAGCCCCAAAGAGTCGGCGAGTCGGCGAGCGTGATCGTGATCGGGAGAGGCGGACAGGTGAACGAAGAGGTGGTTGTGCCAAAGGCCGTGTCGGCGAAAGTTGACGGGATGGCGAGCGGACGGGCGAACGCATGGGCGGGCGGGCCAGCGGCCGGACGTCCCTGTCCTTTTCGGCACTTGTCTGGCTCAGCTGCTCGTCAATCATTTCCTCGACGCTGGGCTGAGCTTCGTCTGCTGTATTCTGAGCATCATTCCCGTTCTTTGGTGCCGACTGTCGCCGATCGAGGATCGCGGGGTTGTGTCGGGCCAAACTGGCACGCGTTGGCGAGGCAAACGATGGCGGTCGCGGTCGCGTGTCGTCTGTTCCTGTGTTTGCTGTAGAAGCGTCAGGAGATACTGTCGTCGTTGTTGTTGGCTGTTGAGCCGTTTGTGTTGTTTGTGTCGTTTTTGTTGTTTGTGTCGTCGCGGCTGTATTTGCTGGCTCGGTGCTGCCGCGATTCGAAAGGCGCGGCGACGTCCTCCGCCGTTTCGCCGGCGGGGCGTCCGCGTCCATTGTGTTGAGTGGCCGATTTGTGGTGGACGTAAAATTGGCCTGGCCGACGTCGTGAAAGCTGACTCAATTTGTGGGCATATTTCGTTTTTCAGTCGTCAATGTTGATGTCGCGACAAAAACAATGTGAGGTGCAGTAACGGCCGCTGCAGAATGCACAACAGCACCCTAGGCCGCTGTGGTCCCGCCTAAACAAAAAAGCTGCCCCAAACAGGAAACCGACAAACGGTCCCAGACGCGCGACTTGACGCGTGCTGGAGAGAGTCACGTGCCAATCTTATTGGTCATACTGTGGCGCTGGCACTGTGGCGTTTAGCGCTCTCCGCTCTCCAGAGAGGGCCTCGGATTATGACGTATTTACAGCCTGTGACAGCCATTGTTTTCGGCTGAACGACAAATTCAGGGCCCACTAGTTTTTACTGACAGCCGCCCAAGCAAAAGCATCGGATTTTTCTGCCTCAGCGGAGATTCGCAGCCGGACTTCCCTTTCTCTGCCCAGAACAAAACAATTCTCAACTAAGCAGCCACGGCCGGGTTCGGCCTCGTTTACGAGAGTGACGAAAAGAAAAAGAAAAAAGAGGGAAAAAAAAGGAAAAAAACCCGAAGCAAATCACGAGGATATGATTACGAACCACGACTCGATGGGAACGTCATTTTGAATAAAAACGACAGCGAGCGTCTTTTCTTTCCTTTGCGGTTCCCCTCATCCGTCCAACAACACATCCACAAACACAATGAAGCGACTTTTGCCGAGATCACAAGCGGCGCTCTGCCAGCGCCCACAACAAGCACGGGTGGCCACGACGGCGATAGCAGCGATATCACAGACGACAATAACTTCTCAGCCCTCCTCACGACCTCTCTCTACATCCTCTCGACGATGTGCACCACCACCGGCTACAACAGCCACCATCACCCAGGCCCAGCCCCGCGGCGGCTACTATGACGTCCTCCTCACCAACCCGCCACCCTATGCCTCCGCCCGCGCCAATGCGCCGCCCGTCACGGCCAACCCTCAGCTGGCCAAAGCACCAGACCCGGCCGCGCCGACTGCCCCGCCGACCATCCCTGCCTCGGCGCCCACTACTCCCGCACAAACACCCACGCCGGCCGCGCAATGGAAGCAGCAGGAAGCACCAGCCATCATTGCTGCCCGCAAGGCTGCCGAACAAAAGACGGTGCAAGAGCGTGCCGCCCTCGTGTTTGGCTCACGACTCGCCGGCCCCATGGAGCGCGCCAACCGGCTGGCCGAGATCCGCAAGCGGAGCACCAACATTGCGGGCGTCATGGTGCCGCCGAAACCCTCGGAGCCGGACAACTGCTGCATGAGCGGATGTGTCAACTGCGTATGGGACCGGTTCCGGGACGAGATGGAGGAGTGGGCAGCGGCGAGTGCAGAAGCGACGCGGCGACTACAGGCGCAAGAAGGCGGCGTGGCGGCAGGGGCCGGTGCCAGCGGCCCAAAGGGACCGACAGCGGGTGCACCGCCAGCCGGTAGCCACATCAGCATGGACGACGACGGTGGAGGATCAGACACGAACTGGAGCATGGAGGACGCGGCCAGGTCAGCGGCTGGCGGCTTGAAAAAGGCCGGCTGGGATGAGGAGCTGTACAAGAGCGTGCCCGTGGGCATCCGCGAGTTCATGAAGCAGGAGAAGCGGCTGAAGCTGAAGCACATGAACGATGGACAGATTGTGGGGTGAACGTCAGTGAAAGCGTCGGATATACCTAGACGATATACGGAGGAGCGTTTGTTTTGCATTTTCAGCACTTGCTCCTATTGCATTGCGTTTATAGCACTGCATTTTTCTACCATTTACGAGCATCATCGTTAGACACCCAGAGATAGAATGGAACAGATCCAGTCCATTCTGCTGTTCATATTTCACCGTCATTGCTAAAAACACGAGTTTTAGAAGTACAGGTGATCCCGTATATTGAAGGGAAAGAAAAAAAGCAACCATAGCTCAAAAATCAAATCAAAAGCGCCTGTTTGCAAATGGTACCGTCCGTGGCTCTCCGGTCTAATATCGCCACGTCTACCCCCAATCTGTTTCGGTCTTGTCTACTGTTGTTGCAACTGTAGCCAACTGCATCTATCGTCTTGTCTTCTTTTCCGTCAACTCCCCCTCTACTGCCCTCCACTGCTCTCTACTGCTGTCCGTTCGCCCGCGCCTGGCGCGCCGCCTCGTCGTGCGCATCAATGTCAGTCGCCTCCCATGGGTAGCAGATCCACACGTCACCCACCGTCCGTGCCGCCATGTACCGGCCCTCGCTCATCATGTCCGCCGGCAGCGTGCCCTTCTTAGGCTTGTTCTTGTTGTGCAGCACAAACACCGAGAAGTTGGTGGGCGCCGCATCGGCACCCATCTTCAGGCGCGCAGTCTCCACATCCTTCTCCAGCTCCTTGACGGCGTACTCCAAGGTGGTGCGGGTGTCGTCGACCTCGTCGACAATCAAAATGTTCTTGCCGACCAGGTTGCTCATCTCACCCAGGCTCGACAGGTCCAGCCACTGGGTGCGGGTGACCTTGGTTCCCGGCTCCTCCTCGACGGCGGTGGCATCGGTCGACAGGGACTCGTAGAGGGACAGACCGATGGCCTGGATGGGGATGTTGGGGTTTCCGGGCTTCTTGAGGAACGAGCGCAAGATGCGGGCAGGGACGTAGCCACCGCCACCGATGGCTATCATGAGGTGGGGCTGCATCTTGTCGAGGATGGCCGGCGCGGCCTCCTGGCAGAGCTTGTGGATCTGGTGAGTGTTAGTGGGCGTGTTGACAGCAAAATGAAAAGGCCCATACTGATAAGCACAGCTACATAGCTGCGATAAAGACGAACGGGATGGGTAAAGATGCACGAATGCGCGATGCCGTGCAGCGTGTGAAAAGAGTACAGGACGATGCGCCGATGGCACGGGCGGGCACCTGTATGGCGACACCGGCTGTGCAACCACGCGAGGCAGCCGGGCGTGCAGCAAAGGAGAGGAAAGTGCAAAAAGCAAGTGCACAACTCTGGGGCCTGCTCTGCTGTGCCCAAAACCGGATGGCAGTCTTTCTTACCTCATTGTACGTGACGTAGATTTTCTGCACCATTTTGGCGGTTGTTGTGGGGGGTATCGTGATAGAGGTAGGAGGGTGTAGAGAGAGGGGTCGGAGATCGAGCTCGAGACAGCGGAAGCGAAAGCGAAAGAAAAAGGATGGTGTGAGGGAGTTGGACGAGGAAGGCAGAAACGAACTTCGAGATGGCGATGATCTTTTTTTTTCCACTGTCGTCCTTTTTTTCCTCTTTTTTTTTCTCTCCCGTACCTGCCCTTTCTAACTAAATATTGCTGCTACTACTCCCAAGTCACCTTTTTCCTTGGTCCGCGCCTGCCTGCCTGCGCGCGCCTAATAAGAAAAGGTACCCCACCAAAAAAGAAGCCTAAAAAGTTTCTGAGGGGCAACCCGTGAAAGTCAAGGGAACAAAAGGGAAGGGGCGAACGGGACGAAAAGCATGTGGGGGCGGCGCCGCTTCTTTCTGAGAGTTCACTAACACAGCCGCCAGCATCACTAAGACGGGGCAGTCACGGGGTCTCACGCAGCCTGTTGTCAGCTACAGACATAGGCTCTTAGGCTCCTCGTTCCTACTGCACTCGGCTTAAGGAGAATTTTTGCAGCGCTATGCCACTAACGGGTTACCTTGTGCGGCGGAAGTCGCCGCTCACCCGCACACAATGTGAGGATATTTTACGTTTCGCTGCAGAATTTTGCTGGGCACACAAAAATCCGTGACAGTTACGGAGAAAAAAATATGTGTGTACACTGTATACTGAGTAGAAGAAGAAGCATGTGTCTACGAGATCAATTCTTGTCATCAGTGTTGATTCGATTCAGGAACCGTGGGGGTCGTCTTGGTTGATGCGACTGAAGACGTGTAAATACGTACGTAGATGTTTAGGCGGGACTCAGAGACGCCGATATTGGCAAGAGAAGGCCAAAATGATGGGAATTGTATGTAATTCGCTTAAGTCTCAGATACGAATCAGAACGCGAATGTGTGGGCATTCGAAGAAAAACGAGGCGTGATATGGATATTGTTTCTGTGCGCAACGGTGACTAATTTTGACTACATCCAACCATACGAGCATCGTCATCGAGAGTGCTCTCATGTCGAGTACAACAATGTGCTTAATAACAATCACAGCCAACGTTTTCTATACTCGCCTTGTGGTCCCCATTTGATTGCCTAGGCTTCACGACTTTGTTTGAATTTTTACGATTTCTTTTCATTGGGATTTTACACGGTATATTATTTTTCAAAATGAAAATTATCTGAAAATAAACCAACATTACGACGAACTGGACAATATATACCGTAAAACACAAAGCTTCAGAAACCTGGAACTAAAGTTTTAAAAGAGCATAAAAGTAAAATACAGAGATACACTCATCGTCTGCCTCGTCTACTTACCAATTTCTTTCTGGCAAAGATTGATAAAATGGAAAACCCCCAAATGCTCTGTCGTGGATTCAGCCTCTCCACAATTTTGGTAAACGTCAACGGGCACGAACGTTGTAGACCCGGCACCGATCGCGCGTTGTCCGTGCCCGAGCGGGGCAACCAGCGCAAAGATTTGCAGGGAGGCTTGTGAGCTTGGTGAGTGTACCTCATGCAGGGGCCTGAAGGATGGTGGGATGCTTTGTTCTAGCATAAATGGTTGGTACCGACTTGCCGGCAGAAAGCACTTGAACAAATGAATGAGTAGCAAAAGCCTGATATCACCCTTCTGTCGTCTCTCTGCTCTCACTTTTCCGTCAAAAACAATCATATTTAACGTCTTATACCTTGCACATTAATGCCGCTTCGAGCGCACGATGATGTGCTGGCGTTCAGCTTTTCATCACTTTCTCTTAACGATTGTTTCTGAGTCTGCGTGACTTAACATCGTGTCCGCCATTTTGTTCTTTCGTTATTTTATCTCTCGACTCAACGTGCCACTGAAGTACGTCAGTGTGCCTTGCACAAAGACCTGAATGAACATTGCAAAATCAAGAAAATGCTCGGTGCCTCTACACCACGAAAAGAAGCTGACGCGTTTCAAGTCATGCATGCGTGGCAATCCTCAGTTCTTGGCTTCTTGGGCTCGATTAGACACGGAGGTCGGTGTCAAAAGCGCCGAAGTTGAAGCAATGGGAGAAGCGCAAAAATAATACAAAGCAAAACTATCTCGGCAGACCATCCGAGGATACTCGCATTTCCATCGCATGCCCCGTTATAGGACCTTGAGATGGGCAGGGATCAAAGTGACATCTAAAGAACAGTTAAGACTGAGAATCTGACCTGAAAAAAGTGTGACTTACAAAATCGAACCAAACGCTGTCACACCTTGGGTCGTGGACTCTGGCGTGTCCTGCATATCCTGCTGTGGGAGTTCCCCAATTTGAGCTCCGGCAATACAGATGCGTCTGTTAATGTATCCCAAAAAAATAAATAAACGAGAGAGCACACCAGCCGTCTATGATCGACGGCTTGCGCCTCTCCTTCCTCTGTAAAACCGCACTACAGGGTCACAGACACCTCTTCACTGTCCCGTCCCGCCTCGAGTGAGAAAGAGTCCGCGGGCCAAGACAAAAGGCGAACTCTCTTTAATATTGCTCTTTAGCCCTTGCCCCTCTTGTTATGTCCAGGTATTTTCTCCGTCCCTGCGCCGCATCCTCAGCCTCCGCATATTAACAACAGTAGGGCAGTAATATCAAGACCGACAAAGCTGGGGAGGGACGTTCCGCAGTCCTTTGCTCCTCGATTGTGTTTAAATGTTGATGCCCCTCTACCCTTTCGTTTGATTTTTGTCCTCCATATCGCATCCGATATCCCTTTTTCAGTTTCTTGTCTGTTCGAATTCTCGCCTGTCATTGCATACATTTATGCTGCCCAGAACACCCCTGTGATGATCATCGACGAGAAGCGCCGAGTATCCTTCAAACACACCGCATCCTCACGCATCCCCACTCAACTTAACATCTCTGATATTGAATCCCGGAGCCTCTCTTGGCGTCAATACTGTTGAACGTCATTCCCTCCTAAAACATTTATTTTAAGTCAACCCGCCCCCCCTCGACAGCCTTCCTACGGAAGGACCCTTTTTGCCTTTATTCTCTATCCTCGGACCTCCCTCGTCGCTGGTCCTTGCTATTCTTATATCTCTGCCATCAACCACTTCGTTGTCAGCGCATTTCGGCACTTGTTCTAGACTCCTCTTTACGATTTATCAGCATCGTGGTTGACAGCCTAAAATAACGACGACACATACGCACAGCACAACCCACGCCAGTCATGCCATTGTCAACAACATCAAGCTTGGCCCTCATGGCCTCCCTTCTTGCTGCCACCGTGATTGGTTTTGCCGCCGATACAGACAGCCCCATCAATATCCAGCAACACTACGGGCCCTTTGGTAGTAACGGTCCTTTTGGTGGTAGTGGAAACGGCGGAAACAGCAATGGTGGCATCGCAGGTGGCCGTAATGGCAACGGCTTCCCAGGTCTCTTCGGTATCAGCCTCCAGGATGCCATCCATTACCGTACCATCCACGGCATCTTGGCTTCACTTTCGATTGTCGTCCTTTTCCCTGTCGGCTCCATCTTGATACGCGTCGTCCCCGGTCGGTTTGCCATCTGGGCTCACGGCATCCTCCAGATGATGGCCTTGTTACTGTACATTGCGGCGGCCGCACTCGGTATCTACCTTGTCAAGATGGTCAGAATTCCGTTTACGGGCGGATCTCTTGTAAGTTTTTTTTTCTGTTCTCGCTTCGTTCGCCACTCACTCCATGTATGTTAACACTCGTCCTCAGCTCTCTAACCCTAGCACCAACATCCACCCTATCCTGGGTATCGTCACTCTCGTCACCCTCTTCTTCCAACCCATCCTTGGTTTTATCCATCACGCAAAGTTCAAGCAGCTTAGGCGACGCACATTCTGGTCCTACATGCACCTGTGGAACGGCCGCATTGGTATTACTGTTGGTATCGTCAACGGCGGCCTGGGTCTACGCCTCGCCAACGCCCCCTACTCTATCAAGGTCGCCTACATCATCGTGGCCGTCATTGTCTGGTTCTTCTGGTTCGTCATCGCTGTCATCAGCGAGGTCCGCCGTGCACGCCAGCCAAAAGTTGTGACGGCCGTGCCCGTGGGCGCCTCGCCGTACCGTGGCGCTGAAGGCCCGGGCGGATACTACGCAGCACGCGCACCAGGAACAGCGGGCAGCCGTCTGGGTCGCAGCCCCGGTCCGGAGATGATGTCTGCCCGGAATATCAGCACTGCCGGTACTCGTGACGGGGCACCAGGTAGCCCGCACCCATCTCATACACCGCGCAGTGGTCAACATTCGCCCAAAGTGGGAGAGTCCCACAGCAGCAGTGGTGGCAGTGTGAGTCCGGTGCGGCATTGAGGTGTGTTCTTCTATTGGTGTCGGTTTTATTTATGATTTCTGGTTGTTTGGGTTTGAGTCAAATTTACTGGTCTTGCTATGCTGGCGTTGTGTACTTGAGTTTGTCTTCTTGCCAATCTTTTCTACTTTTCGTTCTGGCGTTTCATCTCATTTCTTATTGAGTTCACATCTATGCATAAGCTTGAAGCTGGGACAAAACATGCGGTGTTATAGCAAAGAATTTGCTTAATGCTTCAAGTACATACGGAGTTGGGATTCAATTTCATCTGAATTTTTCCAAAACCATTCTAAAATGTCTCCCAAGTACATGCCCTATTCTACTCTGCTATTTTGATGATCGCCTCGTCTTCTGCGTAGTCCCAGATCCCGTTGGCCATCTCCATAGCGACCTCACTGAAAGCCTCAGAGGTCAGAGGGTGCGCCAGGATGGCACGGATGGCGAATGGTGTGGCCGTCACAGAGCCAATCTCCAATTTGCGCTTCCCAATAACATTGGTGACAATGTGGCCGAGTAGTGCAGCCATGGGGAAAGGACGGGCCGCAAGGAAGATGCATTGGTTCGTATCCTCGTGGATGCTCATGACAATAATGTCAACGGCGGGTCCATATAGCCGCTGAACACGCACATGGGCGGCACGATTTGAAACTTGACAAGTCAAAACAGTTACTGTTGCTCCGCTGAATGGATTCACTTACACTGGATGCGGGGCACGGGGGCACGGCATGACTGGTATAGGCATCGCGCAGATGCCGCCTTGTAAGCACCACTAGGCAGCTGCGTTGTTTCCTGATTCATTGGAAATGCAATGGGAATCAAGGCTGCCCATAATCCTATTTTAAAGTATTCAACGAAGCAAAAACAGTGGTGCCGAAGTGAGTGCAGTTTGATCTCAATAAACGCTGGTGAATGCTAGTGCCGCTAGTTTCTTACTGTTTTTTACGACCCACCAGGTGACCCCATATAAGGTCAACTAAGAGTCCCGTCTCCCAAGAATCGGATATAACGACTTTAAGTCCTTGGCTCCCGATGGTGTAGTTGGTTCATCACGTTCGACTGTAATGGCTACATTGTTATCGAAAAGTCGCCGATTCGATTTCGGCTCGGGAGAGATCTGAGTTACATTTTTTTTGTAGCTTTTTTGCCTTTTTCAAAGCATTTTAAAGGAGACACGAGCAAAACTCGAGTTTTTTTGGTCCCATCTTTTCGTCTGTGCATTATTTTTGCCCACCAATAAGCACGCAAGCATGTTTGCAGGCTGCAAAAAGAAGGGACGGAAGAAAAGAAGTGGTTGTTTTGTTGTTGTTTTTTTGATACGAGGTTTTCATTTTGAACGAATGTCGTCAATATGGTAAAGGGACGTTGCCGTCGCGGGACGTGCCGCCCGACCTTCCGCGACTTCCTCAATTGCTTCGTTGTGCACCTGATTTTGAGTTTTGCGCAGTCGCACCTTCCTCAGCATGGAGGGGATGTCAATTTTGGATCGAACATGACGAACTGGCAATGAGAGTTGGTTCATTACGTTCGACTCGAACAGACATTTGCGACTCGACTGCAATTCGAAGGCGCGTTGGCACGATGCGTTTGACTCGAATGTAAACCATATTCGAGATGAGGAATTGAGTGTGTTCATATGATGGAAATTCCCCAGCAAACCGTGTCATCGTTTGTTTCGCATAGGGCTGTGGAAATCGCCGGGGAGCACCATTTTTCTTTCATCTGATTATTTCTTTTAGACGAGAGTTCATTCGAGAACAAAAACACAAACTCGGCCGCCACCACACTGGTGAGCGCGAAATTTGGGATGCAAAATCAGAGCGTCATTGGATGACAGAAGAACCTCTTGTTGACGGAAAGAGCGACGATAAAAAAAGCGTCTGGAGTCTCACATGAATCTGATCAACAGGGATGCTCTCGCTTGATTGCAACGCGACCTTCCTGGCCAACGTTTGCGTGGGAAAATCGTCCGGTCATTGTGCCGGTTGTGACGGGCGAGCTGTCAAGGCATGTTAGGAGGACACAGCAAGACATGAACTTGGAAAGTACTAGACTTAGCAGTTTAAAGCCAATAATACAACTACCCAGATTGACATTCAATAAACTAAAGAGGGTATCTCTTAACCACAGAGAAAAAAATTCAAACGTTTCCTAAACTCCACAACCAGAAAAACAAGAAAAAAAATTCCGGATCTGTCCTTTCCTTGACAGGTTCCCACCTGTTTGTTCCATTACCTTCAATCACACACGTTACATACACCAGCTACATGACATCCCGCATTCAGTTTACCAGACTGCGTCCCGGTAAGCGAAGGGTGCGAGAGTGATGGGACTTCCCTCATACACACCACGCACACTGCCGGCCAGATGATGCACCTCAAGACCTTGGTCCCAGAGATTAGTCGTCTGTCCCGAACCGACACCGTCGCCGATCTGGAGCAGCTCGCCAGGGATGTGGCTCTGCCAGTGCGCATCAGTCATGCACGTCTCCTCGCCGAAATCCTGCCAGACCACAATCATAATCTGGCTCTTGCGAGACAGGCCGCGCACAGCAAAGTCAGTGGCACACCGGTGGCAGCTGCCCCGCTGGCGCATGCCGTCTTTGCAGTTCTTCTCGGCCTCGGGAACATCGTTTTCGCTCTCGTACTCGTTCTCGTCGAGGTCGTCGGCAGCGCAGCCACCAATCTCGTATAGCGCCCGCATATTGGGGTAGCGACGGCGCATCGCGTCGCTGACTATGCCGACGGCCTGCTGGAGACGGAGGTCGGGGAGGTCTGGGCCATTGTCCGAGGAACGGTGGTGGTTGAGTAGCTGGTGCGGGCAGATGGCAATGGCCACGTTTTTGGCTTCCTGGCGGTGGATCTTGACCGTCGTCTTGAGCATGTAGCGGAGGCCCTTGATGGCGGGCGCAAAGGTATACTTGGCTGTGGTAGTCTCGCGGAAAGGGTAGCGGCTGCGGCTGATGCGGTCCACCTTGACAAGCGAGACATCGGCCGCGATGGGCTTGAGGGCCGCAGCGAGAACTGTCTCCAAATGCTGCCGGCGTTCCTTGAGCTCTTGGTCGCGAGCCTTATGGGCCTGGCGTTCCTTGTCCTCGGAAGTTTCGGGACGCAAAGCTTGCGGGATGAGCGAGGTAGCCGTCGACGCCACGGTCTCGGTGAGCATGGCCATCCAGCCGTTTTTGCGGAACCTTTGAGGCGCATCGTTGGTAGGCCAGTCGGTGGAAGGGCCAGCTTCGGCAAGCTCGGCAGCAGTCTCACCGGTGGAAGCGTGAAAAACGACGGTTTTCCCCTCTTCAAGCTCCTCGGTGGCAGCTTGCTCGACAGTGCCTTTATCGTTGCTGGCAACCTTTTGAACGGTGGTCACAGTGGTCACAGCCTCTTCAACGGCGGCGGGCTCCTTGGGCTCGGCGGTAACGGTGTCGACAACCTTCCTGTTATCCGCGTCGTCGCTCGAGTCAGAAAACACGGCAGCATCAAAAGCTGCTGCAAGCGCCGCCTCATTTTCCTTGTCTAGCATGCCCTGGAGGAGACGAGCACGCTTCAGAGTGAGCTCGACATCGCGGTGCAAAATACCAGCAAGAGGCGTGCGGCGGGCCGACGACAAGTTTCCAGTAAAGCTGTGCACAAGCGAGTGGGACGAGCCCGAGCCCGAAACCGAGAAACGGGTACCATTTTTGCGCTGGCATGGGAGCTCGAGGGCGAGATGACGCGTCTTGGGAGCCGTCTTCTCGTGCGAAGCGTTCTCGACAAAAGCCACGTCGGCAGCAAAACCTTCGGTCTCGTCGTCCACAGTGTGCAGCTCTAGGCACTGCTCGCAAACATAATGGTCCGGAAGGTCGCGGGCCTGCTCCGTCAAAGCCTCAAGATTCTTCGCCGGCGAGCTCACGGGGGCCGCACCGTCCCGGCCCGGGTGGGCCGACGCCGAGGACAAAGGGACGGGATCGGCGTCAGCCATTGTTTAGACTGGACTGAAGCGATCGGCTCGGGCAGCCCTTGCCAGGAAAATGACGGTGAGACAACCGATTGAACAGATGATGGCACAGATGATGTTGAGGGTAATAAAGAAATTGATGAAGGAGTCGAGGTCTGCAGTCATGGTGTGTTTTGACAGGGCCAAGTTAGAAGTAGTCGGGGCTCTCGTAGAGGTAGCAGTATATCCTGTAGATGGATGCTAGGACAAGGGTGGCTAGAATGAATGACCAGAGGGAGTTGAAGAAATCAAGATTCTGTCTTCTGGCTAGAGGCAGAATAATAACATCCATACCAATATGGGAGAACGAGGGGCAGTTGGGTGTCGGGGAGGAAAATAGAATCAAGGTAAGTAAAGACAATTAACTGTGAAGGATCGTAGCTGCACAGATAAAGAGAAGGATGAGAAAAGATGGAGAAAAAATGGGAAGAGGGGAGTATCGCACATCCCCCCCTCTTGGGCAAGAGAATAATGCATCACATGACAGTATATTAATTCAAGTCTTTACGTCAAGGTAGGACTTTTGCTTTTGTGCGTGGCGCTTTGTGTGTTTATATCAGCAACACTGTGCTGGTAGACGGTCTGTAGAGATGAGGAAAGTGACTTTGGCGATGGTGCGTGTAAGTCACTGGTCTGAACTAGTTGCGGATGTCACAAGGCGGCCTTACTACATGGAGGCTACAGTTCCCGGCTAGTACCGCCACCAAAGTCACTACCGGCCATGTCAAGTACCGGGAACTAAGCAATGCCATCCAACAACTTGTACATTGCATCTTTATTAGATCTAGCTGAATGTGGTATTTTATTTATCAACAAAAACACGCAAGGTTTTACGCCTTAGGGTCTAATTGACAAGGTATGTGTCACGTCAAAACAGCAGATATACATACTATGGTCAAGGCATTTGATATTACGTCAATATGTGTGGTATTCAATCTTGCTATCTCCCAACCAATTACTTCATCCCCTTCTAGTGTATGTATGTATCAAACTCGTAAACCTTCTGTAATCTAGACGCTCAGCTTGTCGGTGGTATACTCCTTCCTGTCAAAGCCTTTGTCATCACCACGAACCTGAACCGTCGTGGGCAGCACCTCGCCGTCCATGACTTCGGTGACCAGAACACCCTTGATGTCATCGTAGTTCTCGCCTGGCAAGAAACCTTCGGTCTCGGCCATGTGCTCAAACTTCAAGCGCTCGGGGTCGTTGACATCGGGCGCGTTAGGCGACTCTGGGTAGACGGGCGGCGGGAAGATGAGGCACAGGACATAGTAGACAAAGCTGCCCATGGCCAGGGACAGCAAGAAACCCAGCTTGTACATGTTCTTGCTGTTCTGGTTGACAGAGCTGGGGCTGAGCGAGCCGGCGATGCCGTGCACCGTGAACGCAACACCGGCAACCCATGCGGCGACGGCTCTAAAGTTCCAGCCATGCCAGTAGGCATAGGGCGTGCCATGGGCAACCGTGTACAGAGAGGGAACGTGGAAGTTGCCGCGGCGGACGATCCAGTAGTCGACGATCATGGTGCCGCAGATGGGCATGAGGAAAACGGTGTAGGAACCGAGGAAGGTCAGGAAAGTGGTGGCGCTGGCGATAATCTTCCAAGGCACCAGAAGGGGAGCCAGGACGGCACAGAAGACTTGACCGCGGACAATGTTGATGTACTTGGGCCAGAGACCCGAGATGTCGGCGCCGACGGGCAGGGAGTTGGAGCCGATGTTGGTGGCGATAATCGACAACATGACACCGATCGAGGCAAAGGAAATACCGGCACGAGCAGCAGGGCCCCAGTAGATGGTGAGGATAGCGTCGTACAGGTCCCACATGTTCCAGTAGGCGGTGCCAAAGAGGCTCATGCCGGCACTGGTGGTGCCACAGCTGATGAACATGACCAGGACCTTGCTGATCAAAATACCAATGGCCTGGGACCAAGTGGCCTGGCTAGGACGAGTGGCATAACGAGAGATGTCGGGCTGGTTAATCAGGATAGGGCACAGGGCAGCCATGACCGAGTTGATGGCCTGCAGCATGGGCCAGACCAGAGCCTTGCCCTCGAGGGGGGCCACAGTCTTGCTCAGCTGGAAGTTGCCGAGGCTGCCACCGTTGGCATGCACAGCCCAGCCAAAGACACCCAGGAATGCAGCCGTACTCAAAACAGACTTGGCCACGAACAAGTGACGGATGACCGTCGGGTGGACAAAGCAGAACGGCAGCTGCACGATCCAGAAGATGAAAAAGGCGACAAGGTTCGCCGATGTGATGCCCGCACTGGCCGGCAGGTGGTTGGGGATGTTGTCCCAATGACTGGCAAAGATGGCCCGCAGCAGACAGGCCGTGATACGGCCGCCATAGTAGGTCTGAGTAGCGAAATAAATGATAGCCACCGAAGCACGGACAACCACAAAGAGCTTGGAACCGGCAACACCGGCAGCAGCACGGACATAGACGGGGAAACCGACGTGGTAGCGAGCTGCACCACGCGAGTTGAGGATGACGACAATGCTCAGAATGGCCGAGCCAATAACGGCGGCAATAATGCCGTGCCACCACTTGAGACCAATGGACACGAGAGTGGCGCCCAGGTTGTAGGAGCTGGGCGAGAAGGTCATGGTCAAGTAGTAGGCGAAGAAGTGGAGCGCCGTCCACGACCGGTGGGCTGCAGCAATGTCAGTACTTTGTCCATCGTTGGGGTGGAGCTGAAACACGTAGATGTAGGCATGAGCTTACACGGCGGCGAGGGCAGCAAATCCTCGTTGAAGTAGGTGCCATGGTTGTTAGTCTGGATGGCCTTCTTGAACTCGTCCTTGGAGGAGAAGGCCTTGCGGTCACGCTGGCGGATGGCCATTGCGCTGACGTGGAGTGATGTTGCGGCGAAAAACTATTCAGAGTCTTGGCGTAAGGTTGTTGGTGAAAACCTCGTTGAGGTTTTGTTGTGTGTTGTTGATGATGTCCGAATTGTTCTTCATGATGATCCTGGAACGGCGCCGAGAGCCATGACATATAGATATTTTCAAACCGTGGGGCCGTGCATCCTTGTCAACTGTGTAAACGTGTTTAGACAGACGAAAATGAGTCTTCTGCCTTATCGTAGCATCTAGACCCCTGCAGAGATTCGATGTGGCTGCAGTATCCTCA
Source organism: Sporothrix pseudoabietina (assembly GCA_019925295.1). Taxonomy (NCBI): domain Eukaryota; kingdom Fungi; phylum Ascomycota; class Sordariomycetes; order Ophiostomatales; family Ophiostomataceae; genus Sporothrix; species Sporothrix pseudoabietina. The sequence continues at coordinate 1,817,813 of JADHKS010000005.1, read as the reverse complement.
CTTGTCAGTGCTGTCGGCGTCGCAGCGACGATCGGCGGTGCAGCGTCAGTCACCAAAAGGCGCCAAAAGTGTCAGAAAGCAGTGATAAGGTCTAGCGTCGGAGGTATCCCGATGGCCCACTTCTCCCCGACTAACACCAGGAAGACGCCGGCAGGCAAAGAAATGACAGCAGACTGGCAAATAAGTGGCAACGGACTGACTGCGACTAACAGCGGATGTCCGACAGTGACTGGCGAAGAACATCACCACCGAAACGGCCAAAGCTGTCGAAAATACGTGCAACAATGACAACACGAAAATCACGACAAAAACAACTCCGCCAAAATGGAATCAAGTGGAGCCGCACAATACCTTCAATCTAATAGATAAACGATAGACTCGAACCAGAAACGCCACATTTGTTAAGAACAAACATCAACACCAACAAAACATGGCGTGACGACAGACGATACGAGAGACGATATATCTCTTTTCCCCTTCTCGACATCTCTCCTTCCCCCCATCCCTCCATTATCACCACATACTCCCGACATGGGACGAACAGCACAACCGGCGGCGGCCGAGCTGGCATTACACGAGCAGACCAACCTATTGCCACGAGGCAAGCTGCTTGTTGTGTTGGCAACTCTCTCCGTCACTCTGTTGGTGACATTCATCGACCAAAATGGCATTAGCGTTGCATTACCGACCATTGCAGCCGATATCCATGCGGAAGACACGGTATCCTGGGCCGGAACGGCCTCATTGATTGGCAACACAACGTTCCAGATGCTGTACGGGCGGCTGTCTGATCTGTTTGGACGGAAAGCAGTCTACCTCGGGGCGGTAGCTCTTCTTGCGGGAGCCGACTTAGGATGTGGTCTGGTGCATACAACGGCTGCCTTTTATATTTGCAGAGCCCTGGCTGGCATCGGTGGCGGCGGCATCACGAATCTTTCGATGATTATTGTCTCGGACGTTGTCACATTGGAGCAAAGAGGCAGATACCAGGGCATCATTGGTGCCATGGTCGGTTTGGGCAATGTTGGCGGCCCATTTCTAGCAGCAGCACTGATCGAGAGAGCCCACGACTGGCGAGCCTTCTTTTACATGCTGGCACCACTGGCAGCCTTGGCGGGTATACTTGCGTCTTTCTTGCTGCCGCCATCTTCAAAAGGCCGCGCACCGTGGCGGGAAAGTGTCAAGAAGATTGACTACTGGGGCATGCTGTCATCCTCAGTCGCCGTTGTCTTTTTGTTGATTCCCATCTCGGGTGGAGGCACTTACTACGAATGGAACTCACCCATGGTGATTGCCATGCTGGTGATTGGCGCTTTGGCCTTGCCACTTTTCCTGCTGGTCGAGTGGAAATTGGCAAAACTGCCAATGATGCCGTGTAAGTCCCTGCAGTCCCGTCTTCAAACAATCACCTGTCATCGCTAACAGTACAGTATCCATGTTCACCTCACCTGCGGTCGCCGTCATGATGGCCCAAAACGTACTGTTCGGCGCCGTCTACCAGTCGTGTCTCTACTACATCCCCCTCTATCTCCAAAACGCCCACCAGTACACACCAATTGGTTCGGCCGCCATCTGCTCTGCCCTCGTCGGCTTCCAGACCGCGCTGTCCATTCTTTCGGGCCAGTACATATCCCGCCGCAAACGCTACGGCGAAGTCATCTGGACTGGCTTTGGCCTGTGGACGTTGGGTGCCGGACTGTGTCTTCTGTTTACGAAGAATACATCCCCTGGTATCCTCATCGTCCCGCTAATGCTCGTCGGCGCCGGCGTCGGCTGTATCTTCCAGCCTGTCCTGGTAGCCCTGCAAGCCCACGTCGCCCCTGCCCGCCGTGCCGTCATCACCTCGAATCGCAATTTCTTCCGCTGCGCCGGCGGTGCTGTCGGACTAGCCGTATCAGCGGCCGTACTCCAAGCGACGCTCCGGAGGAAACTGCCACCAGCGTATGTCAACTCCATTGCGAGTCGGCCGTATGCCCTGCCTGACCTGGCGAGCTTGCCGGTAGCCGACGCGGACGCCATTCTGGATGCCTACATGGCCGCCAGTCATGCCGTCTTTACGTTGTTGGTGCCGCTGATTGGGCTGTGCTTTGTTGGCTGTGTGCTCATCCGGGACCGCGGTCTGCAAGGACCGAAACCGGAGACGCCTGTACCAGTGATCAATGCTGTCAGAGAGCCTTCTCAGGAGAGAGTTGTGTCGTTGGATGTGAGCAGCAGCGAAGACTCACCTGCAGTTGTAGATGTCGAGAAGAATGCTGCAAGGGAAGAGTTGACGCAGGCGGATGTGCCTGAGAAATGATGGTGATAATAGCGGGATTTTTCACGGCTAGTGCTGGAGGAGGTGGAGTAGCTTGCATTTTACTACTTGCATTTTACTACTTGTACATACTAGGAAAAAAACGCATCACATAGGAAAGCATATATAGGCGTAAGGCATCATCGCTAAACTGATGGTTTTTTAAAGTATTTTTTGACATGAAAACTTTTTTCTTGCTTCAAATAGATACAAAGCTGCTTTCATAACATTAACGTTACTGAAGAATCTACTTTGGAGTGAACAATGTCCAGTTCTGCAGTGTCTCAAAGTCTGGCATCCACACCGGTGCATTGTCCTTGTCTTGACCGGCCGAATCTTGATCCTGCCCCTGCCCCTGTGTTGGATCTTGGTCGATCCAGTTGGCCAGTTCCTTGACCAAGTACCAAACATCGCCGTCTTCGTCTCGACCACCTTCTTCTGGGTGCATTGACGTCGGTCCACTCTGTGTACTCTGTGTACTCTGTAAAGTTTGCCTGTCACTTTGTGTTTCCTCCGGTGGAGGTGGCCTTGCCGGCTGTCCTTGTGCCAGAGTGGCCATGTCAGCCAGGTTACCACCAGCAGAGTCCTCGTTGCCTCCGCTCCTTAGCTTTTGCATCGTCGCTCCCACCAATAGTTCGAATGCATCTCTATACTTGCGCACCCATGGAGCACGTTCACTCATGACAAACAGCACCAAAGAACAAGCCCGCAAGTCGTCTGCTAGGGTGACCGACCACACTCGATGAGTCTGTGTCCAGAGTCCATACAGCAGCGTGGCACCGGCGACAAAGATGGTTTGGACGGCAATAAAACTGTGGCCATAGTGTAAAGACTGGTGCAGGCGCTTGTGCGACTGGCAGATGTTGCCGGCGGCCGATAAACATCTGGTCAGGTACGGGTCGGAGGCGGGTAGAATTGTCAAGAAGGGCTGTATGAGCGTACGGACAGCACGGTGGTAGTGTAGCAGCAGATAATCGGTGTCGGCGTCGCCGTCGCCCGTGGCTGTTGCTCTCAGCGTGGACGTCATGGTTTCTCGCCACGCTTCGAGGGCGGTATACAGACTGTCCAACTTGGGTCTCAGAGTACTCAATGGTTTGTCGGCACGGTAGACGGAGTGGTGGATGCGGGACTCGATACGGCGAAGCTGGAAGAGAAGGATGGCTCCTTGGATATTGTCAGAGGTATCGATGACACGAGTGCCGTAGCTGGGCGAGGATGGATACGCTGACAGAGTGGCCAATGGCAGGTCGACATCGATCTGCCTGTCGGCCAGATTCAAGGGCCTACCCAGAGAAATGGCAATGTTTCTCTCGAGTGCATAGACAGTCCAGAACAGCCGACGGCGTGCATGGATGGCTGCTGCTGACAGTCCTTGCTCATGGCTCCGGCGGTGCATCCCCAGATCGATACACGTCCGCATGGCGAGGCCGATCATGTACCACGTGCCCAGACCCGATGCAGACCGCAGATGGTAGATGACCAGCAGAGTCATGGCCTCGATGTTCTGAACAGTCCTTGGTTCTCTTGCAGCTGCCATGCGTTGTAGTGCCGTGACATAAAACCGCTCTGGCGCAACGTCCATGTTCTTGTTGGTCAGCTGGAGCAGAGTGGCGCCAATGGCAAACACCATGTACAGCTTGAAGATGCCATAGCGTTGGGAGGGCGTGAAGTGTGGACTCGACACGCCGACCGATGACGACGCATGTTCTCTTTGAAGTGCCCAGAGCTCTGCTGGCTGTAGGAATGGGTATCGAGAGTGTGGCTGCGATAGGTAGAGATGGACAAGTCGTGCACCAAGTGCATCACTCGGTGGCTCCTTGACGCTGTACCGTGCCATCTCGTCTTTGGTCATGGCACGCACTCCACCTCGCGGTAGATGGGTCGACAATGGTCCACCGTGACTCGTGTCTGTTGTATCGTGTGGCTCTACCACATCGGGGATCGCCTTCTTCCATACTGTCGCCTGCACCATCTCGCCCAGGTTGACGGCCAACGACAAGCCGGCCGACGGTCCAACATACGCCGGCGCCTCAAAGTTGCCGAGAGAGATGATGCCGACTACCTCGGAGAGGGCCGAGTCGGCGTGCCCGTTGTGAGCAGCTGTCGACGCAGTCGTCGACGCAGTTGTCTCACGTAAAGCCGTCGGCGTCGCGGCCTGCCTCTCCAACAACATCTCCAGCTGGGCCACCCGGTCCTCCAGTGCCCGTGTGTATGCAATCGGCAGCGGCTGGCTCGCCACATCAGCCTTGTCGCAGGTATCAACCCCCGCCCGCCGGCAATTGCTGCACACGGGCAGCTGTTCGTCGCATTTCTGTTTGCGATTTTTGCAGCGAGTACATGCGGTGCGTCCGCGTTTGCGGGGATTGCAGTTGCTGTCCGTGGGGGCTGGTGAGCCTGGCACAGTTGTATGCGTATGCGGTGTTGATGTGTGGTGGGGATCGGCGCCCGACATTGTGACTGTGTGTGTAAGTCTGTACGGAGTAAGACTGACAGAAGATGGAGAATACTGAGTACAAGACGGGGTGTGCCCGACGGATGACCTCCATGGGTCTGGCAGTGAATGGGTATAACAGGCGGGAGGCACCGACACCAACGGCTCCGTGTCAGCTGTTATCATTGATTGTAGCCAAGATCTACGTCGTATTGATTTAAGTATCTCTTGTCGCATGTTTTCCCTTCTAGCCTTACATCTCTTATCGTGTCTGCGTCGGAGGTCCGATCGAAGGTCCCACTTTGTTGACAAGCATCCTACAGCCCACATCGCCGACCCGACCTTTTGAACGTGGCTGTCACACTAATTTTTGACTGGGCCCTGGCTAGCCCGGGTACATGTACAGACAAGCCGGGCAGGACTTATCTTTGCCCTTTAAACGACTCTGTCAAAGTTTTTAGAGTCACGCGTGTCATTGGCTTATCGCTACCGTTCGATTTCTGTGTTCAATATTATTTTCATTTGAATCTATGTACAATATGGTGGTGTTGGTCATGAATGATGGCTCCGATGTTGTCTTCGTCTACTCCACCTCCTTGACGTCCGGCGTCATCCACTTGCCTTCCGGCTTGTACGGGAACCTGGCCCGCATGTGCTTGGCAATGTCCCGCCGCGTCGTCACCCAGACGCCCGGCTTCTCCGAGATGTACTGCATAAACTTGCGCAGGGCCTCCGAGCGACCGGGCTTACCCGTAATGCGCGTGTGTAGCGGAATGTTCATCATCTTGCCGCCCTCGCGGTACAGACAGTCAAACGTGTTCTTGAGGTACTGCTCGTATGTCTCGGCCACTGAGCTGCCGAAACCGGGTGACATGTGGAACTTGCCGTCGTTGCAGTCGTAGTTGTAGGGGATCATCAGCATTCCCTCTCTTTCCGACTCGGGAAGTGTCTTCTCCCACGGCAGATCAATCCAGTAGGGCACGTCGTCGTTGTAGCACTCTGACGACCACAGGAACTCGCCGCCCATCTTCTTCCACACTTGGGGAAACAGGGACCGCGTGTTGGGCGTGCCACGGCCCAAGTACGCACCGACGGGCATCTCGCCCGTCACCTCGTGCAGCATCCGAATGTTTTCGGCAATGTATGCCTTATCCTCCTCGAGACCGTACTCCCAGATGTCGAGCCAACGCACGCCGTGGCAAGCAATCTCGTGGCCGTCTCTGACAAGAGCCTTGGCAAAGGTCGGGTTGCGCTGCAGGGCGACACCCACTGCGTATGTCGTAAACTGCCAGCCAAAGTGCTTGAAGAGACGCATCAAGCGCCACGACGCGGCACGCGAACCGTACTCAAAATCTTGTTCACCGTTGATGTGCCGGCCCTCACGGCCGCCACCGCTGGCACCCTTCTCCCAGAGGTACGGCTCCGAGATCGGGTCGCCGTCCAGCACGTTGCGCTCGCCGCCCTCTTCGTAGTTGAGGATGAACGAGACAGCAATCCGGGCGCCGTTGGGCCACTGCGGGTCGAAGCTCTCTTCACCGAAGCCTAGGCGAAGTTAGCAGGCTGTTAAGGCGATGAAACATAACGTCAATGATGCTCACCTTCAAAGTCCCGAGGGAGCTGGAGTGATTCCTCGACGTGAACCATTGTGTCTTGTGTGTGATGGATTTGTTGAAAAGCGGGGGGAGGAGGGTCGTAGAAGTCAAAGTGCCGTCGTTTGTTTTCTTGGAAATCAATGACCAAAAACTGTCAACGCATACGGAAAGTCTGTGCAGCCAAGCTTTATTATATTCTTTTCAGGTACGTTACGCTCATGTCATTGTCAATACGACGTACAGTAATACTTATTGACAGCTACCAAGACCCGTATCGCTTCTATCGCCTTTACCGTATCCGCTCGCGGACCTCCGTCGCAGCAGAGATAAGAAATAGGAAAACTAGCGGAGGTGCCCCGACACGCGTGGAGACGGATAAGAAGCGGACCAGCCAGCGGGGCTAGGCAGAGACGTCCGACCAATCGCGTATAACAGTGACAGGCGGATGGATAACCACTTTCGGTGGTAGCGGTAAAGCGGTACGTCGTACTTGACGGGACTCGACGGGACTCAATGGAACCTGTAAAGATAAAACCCGATAAAGAAGGGAAAGAAGCCCCCTCTTGCCCATTTTCGGAGACGAAGACTCACCGAACTCACCGATTATGACAAAAATAAGAAGAGTGATAGAAATGACATCAGCTGTGAGAGATTGTTCTTTATCGATCATGCAGAAACTGGACATCTGGCACACTTACAACAAACATCACCAAACAGTTCCACCACAGCACACCACAACACACCAGATCAAGTTTTAGCATCACCACCGCCACACAACAACGAGATGCCCGTCACACAAGATGACGTGCTTCGCGTCGCCCGCGAGGTCGGCTTCGATGTCCCCGAGTCTGAACTTGGCGCATACACAGAACTGCTCCAAAAAGCAGAGGCCGCGTTCGAGACTGTCGCTGCACTCGACGACTACCAGCCGACACCAGACCTGGAAGCAGCGCCACGCAAAAATGTTCATCGCCCGAGACCTGAAGACAATTCTATCAATGCCTGGGCATGGAAGTGCAACTGTGAGCACTCAAGCCCCTCGACAACCCTGCTGAAGGGCAAGACTGTCTGCTTCAAGGACAATATCGCCATGGCCGGTGTGCCCTGTTTGGTCGGTACCGACAGTTTTACTGGATGGTCACCGAAGATGGACGCAACCGTTGTTACTCGCGTTCTTGAAAACGGAGGTACGGTTGTGGGCAAGGCCGTCTGTGAGAATTTGTCGCGCGGTGCGGTCAGCTGTACCGCTGCGACCGGACCCGTGCACAATCCTTATGCCAAAGGCTACAATGCCGGCGGCAGCAGTTCCGGGACGGCAGCACTTGTTGGTAGTGGTGCCGTTGACATGGGTCTGGGCTGTGATCAGGGCGGCAGTATCCGTATCCCGGCCGCCATGTGTGGTCTTTACGGATTCAAAGCTACAACGGGTCTGGTGCCGTACACGGGCATTGCCAGCAACGATGCATCGGTTGACTACGTCGGGCCTATCACGACGACATGCACCGACTGTGCTACCCTCCTACAAGCCATTGCCGGTGTTGACTATCTAGATGACCGCCAAGGGCCAGGCACACCCTTTCCAGGCGATGTGCCGGCCTACAAGGATATGATGAAATACCCATCGACATCGGGGCTGCCACTGTCAGGCCTGCGCATCGGCGTTCTCCTCGAGGGCACCAACGCACAAAACATGGATCCCATCCTTCTGGCCTGTTTCCAGCAGGCCGTCGAAGGCTTCAAAAAACTGGGTGCCACCGTCACTGACGCCAGCGTGCCTCTCCACACTCTGGGCCGCACAATCTACAGCGTCCTCAGCAAAATGGGCAACCACATGGGCATGCGCGGCCAGGCCACGGGCCGCAGGCAAGTTATTCTCACGGACCTCTTCGAAAAGAAGGGCAAGACCAATCTCTACGACCCCAAATCGGTCAAGGCCATGAGTGCCGTCAGCAAAGAAGGCCTGTTGGCCGGCGCTCTAGGCTGGGAGCAGTACAGCCTCGCCTACTACAAAGCAGTCAACCTGATGCGCCAGTTGCGGGACAAGTATGATGAAGTGCTCAAGACTGTCGACTTGCTTGTTATGCCCACCACGCTCAAACCAAGTACACCACTGCCGGGAACAACTGTGGCGGAGGTGGCTGCGGTCTCGCCTTTGGCACACATTGCTGCTGGTGCCGGCCTCACCGAAAACACTTCGCCGTTCAATGGCACGGGCCATCCAGCTCTGGCAATGCCCATTGGGTTTGTGCCAGCAAAGGATGACCCTAGCGTTCAGGTTCCGGCCAGTCTACAGATAGTTGGCAGGTTCTTTAGTGAAGCACGCATTCTTCAAGCGGCATATGCGTGGGAGTCCGCATACGAATGGAAAAAGACCAAGGTGGAGAACTAAAACACATCAAAAGTATGTTAATATAGCAAATGAAACATGTAGAAGAAAAAAAAAAAAAAAAAAAAAAACCCCAGATTGATTTACACGGCTAATCCATAGTTCGATACACAGTGGCCATACTTGCTCACCACCTCACATGTTTGTACCCGTAGTAGCACAACAGACCCGTGCTTGTTGCCACACTCGACAATAACAGTAGACCGCCCACGATTATATCTTGCTAAAGAAGCCGACGTAGGTTTCGTTGTTTCGTTTGTGTCCACTTTCAAGACAAACACAACTGTCTCATACAAACAAACACAAATCTTTTATATATATATATATATCACACGGAGCGGAGTGTAGTATATTTGCGCGTACCGACATCCACACTCCCCTTCTGTAATAGTTGATTCCTTCATATAAATACGGGCTTGCCTGCTTAAAGAGTCCTGTCTTGTTGTTCCCCTCTTTCTTTTCTGTAACTCACCCTCACAAACGCCGCCATATTCTGAGCTCCTACATAGTAAGATACTTTGGGGTAAGTTAACAACGCAGACTTGCTCCGTTCCCCTCGGCCTTCCTCCCTACCTCATTCAGCCATTGCAGTTCCTATCTGACAGTGTAACATTGCAGCCATTGCCCCTTAAAGAATCACCAGAATTCCACGTCATCAGTCATGTCCGAGCACAATCACAGCCTCTCTAACGGCATACACATCCACGTACCTGTGTTGACGAGCAGTAACTTGGCCTTTTGGCAAAGCATGCTAGTTCGGGCAGCTAGGGTTTGCGGGGGATTGACGCACCTTGGATCGAGTACTCGGCCTCCTGTCCCTATTTGGACATATTTCGTGGTGCCAACATGCTAAAAGACGATCCATACATTCTCTACTCCACTGTTGTCTTGAAGAAGCATTTAGATTGTCAAAAAAGACACAGAAAATTCGTACGGTCGTGCATGCTGGATGGTTGACGAGGTTGACCCGGCTTAGACGTTAAAGTGGACGTCCCCCAAATTGATAATACATGGAAGATAGCAAGCAATCTGGACAATGTGAGCGGAGCATCATTATTATTAAAGACTATTACTCAAGCTAACTCCGTGCATTCTGTGGTATAAAATTTGCTTCCTTTGTACAACAACCTCTCTCTTCCCCTAATCCCCCTAGCATCATTGTCAACATCTTCAAAAGGTATTTTTAGGATTTTGTAGGCCAGGTGCCCAAGTTCACACATGGAGCTTGTTCAAGGACGACGATTGTCCAGAAAAGTGTACACCTTCCTGTTACAAATAGTGCCCCTTTCCAAACAGCTCCACTTATTCGGCGTGCTCGACAATCTTCTCACTGATGGTACCATCGGCCTGCAGGACAACCTTGTCGACCTTTTGCGAGGCCTTGACGGGGTTGGGCTGGTTGTAGACCCACTCGAGCTCCTCGAGCGAGCGGCCCTGGGCTTCGACACAAAAGAAGTACCAGAGAAGAGCTTCAACCAGATCCCAGCCGACAAACACGTAAATGTACTTGTAGGCGATGTTGGCCAGGGCAATGGGACCGGCGTAGGTGTTGATGAAACCGACAGCGCCGACGGCGGCACCGTACAGAGCCAGGCCCTTGGCACGTAGAGTGGTGCCGAGAGCCTCGGCAGGGACGACACCCTGGAGCGGGGTGTAGGTGAAGGAGAAGAAGGCCTGGAACAAGAAGTAGAAAGCCAGGGCACCACGGGCGTAGTGAAGGTTGGTGACGACACCGCCGTTGGCGGCCTTGTCGTTGGCAATGGCGTTGGTCAGACCAGCGTTGATGGCCAACAGGATGGCGATGCCAAAGGTACCGTAGATCAGCACGGGGCGACGGTTCATTCTGTCCGTGAAGGCGACAGCCGTCAGGGCGCCAATGGCACCGACAACCTGGTACAGGATTTGGTAGCCGAGCTGCTCGGACTGCGAGTCGACACCAATGAGCTTGTAGATCTGGACGTTGAAGTAACCGAGACCGTTGCCCGAGAACTGGCCAAAGATACCCATCATCAGGGCCTGAGCCGCACGCCAGCGGCCGTTGTGGGTCAGGAACGGCGAATAGTCCCACCAGGGGGTGGCCTTCTCGGCGGCGTCCTGGCGGATGCTCTCGCGGATCTCCTCGATTTCCAGCAAGACCAGGCGCGACTGGGTGTTGCCATTGCCGTGGTACTTGATCAGAAACTCGGAGCCCTCATCCTCGCGGCCCTTGGCGAACAGGAAACGGGGCGACTCGGGGATGAACCAGACGGAGCAGACAACAATGACACTGGCAATGTTCTGCAGGATCAATGGCACCTTCCAGGCGTAGTTGTTGTTGATAAACTGCGTTCCGTACGAGATACAGGCAGCGGGGATAGAGCCGGCGAACCAACCGCAGTTGTAGAGACCCGTGCAACGACCACGCCAGTGCGGCGGGGCAATCTCAATAGCGTACGCGGGCGCGGCAACAGTCATGAACTGCACACCGCTGCCGAGGACGAAACGACCAACAGTCATCTGGGCCATGGTGCTCGAGGTGGCGGTGATGATACTGCCAATAATAATGCCAATGGCACCAGTGAGCATACCCATGCGGCGACCGAAGCGGTCACTGACCAGGGCGGCAACGGGAGTGGTGACGATGCTGCCACTGTTTTGGGGGGAGGGGGGGAGGTCAGTGTTTGTTCTCACAAATCTTCTGAATGCATTTCACGCCTGCAACAGGACATACACGTTGTAGAGTGAGGTCACGACCGAGACCTTGGAACCGTCTGTGCCGATGGGAATGGCCTTCTGGAACTGGGCCATACCCAGAATAGAGGAGAAAATGGAACCATCGTAACCGTTGGCGTACGACGAGCAGAAGGCGATGAAGATACAAAAGTACAGGTGAATGGAAGACTTGCTCCACCGGGGGATGTTGGCCTCCTTGATGGCAGCAAACAGCTCGGCCTATATCGATTGGTTGGGTTAGATTCTGTAATCCCAGCACCACAGCATCGCCGTGCATCAGTTTTATTTTGTTTTGTTTGACAACAACTCACATTATGCACTTCTTTAGCCTTAGCACCCGCGATCTGGGCCGTCTTGCCAGAACCCTCAGCAATGTAGATGCTGTGGATCGGCGCAGGCTCGATCTCAGGGGCCGTAGCCGTCTCGGTTTCGATCTCCGTCTTGCTCATGTTGGCAATGTTCGATTCTCTAGAATCGATTGTTGTGTTTATGTGTCGCTCGTATTGGTTGTCGTTGCTTGCTGGTGAAAGTTACCAAGCAATGTATATTGGCGATGGCGATAGAGACTGGATGCTCTCGATATTGGTTTTTTACATTGGGCGGGCCATGATCTGCTTTTATGTTTTTTTTCTCTCTCACGGTCCTCCTATGCTCCTCCTCTCAGCCAATTTGCTGCCAATTCGTCTGTCCCAGGGTACTCCGTACGCTCACCAAAATGACCAAAATGCCCAGTCGTGATCTGCCGGCAATTCGGGACAGCTTCCATCTCGCCTCACGTGTTACTGGGGGTCTGGGGTGGAAATTGGGGGGAGACTGGGACCGGCTGCAGACCAACAGCGACCAAACTGCTTCTGGACCTTTGTGTGTGGTGTGGACAGTGTGGAGGAGCGTGCTGCGAGCTGCACAAATTTTGTGGGCTGAGCTTTCCCCGCGTCCTTGGGTCAAAGGTCGAGGCATCGTGCCGGGGTCATTCTTCTCCGTTCTGGACGTGTCTTCTGCAAAAGGGCAGGCAAAAAGTAAGATTGACTGTTGTTTGCTGTCAGACAGGCGCAGAAAATGCACCACCAAATGTTTGTTTTTACTTTTTGCGGTGTCTGCGGGAAACCTGCGCGAACCACGCGACGTGGAGGCGCGGATGGGAGGGACCGCGGCCAAGAAGGGCAAGGTGGAAGGAAGGATTGGGCAAACAGAGGTTGTTGATCCTGCCCCCGTTGGCCCTGTGTGTGTCCCTGTGCCTTTCTGTTTCTTTCTGTGCCTCTTTTTGGTGTGGCTCTTTTCCCTCTCTACAATTATGGTCCCTGGTCTTCATCTCCATCGATTTAGACTTCCTCCTAGTGCATCACGGACCGGACAGCCATCTCGGGGCGCTAACGTCTGTCCAGCGATTTGTTGGTCTTCGTTGACATGTCAGATTTGGGGGCAAGGTTGGCTGTGGGCCAAAAGCTGCCAAAACTGTCAAGGGCAACCAGAAAGCTGCCCAAACGAAAACGACAAGTAATGTGTACGGAGTACGGAGTTCGGAGTACATGAGGCAGCTATGAGAAGAGCACAGCGCCTAGTCGCGGGGCGCGGAGCGGGGATCCGTCTCAGGGATGAAATCAGTACGAACTACGACGTACAAGTACAATGTACTCCGCTCACTGTGGAGGCTCACGCGATTTTATTCGTGCTCTGTTCCTCACGCACTCTGGCCTCTCCCTCCTCTTATTTTACTCCACTTTCCCCTTCCTCGCTTCCCCTTCTCACCTCGTGGATTCTCACTCGGCCCGCCGCTGGACAATCTGGAAGCACGGGCCGTTTACGAGCTTTGTTTCAGAGGGCCAGCCTGAACTGCGCGGCTGAACGCGATTAGTCTTTTGAGGCATCTCATCAGAACGTCGCATTGAAGCTGATTTTGTTCGCGTCTCCCGTCTCTGTCCACGATCAAACAGATCACTATTGAAATTTTCACGTTTTGACTTTCTTGTTGAAACCGTCATGATCTTTTATTTTTCCTCTCTTGGCTCTTCTTCTCCTGTTCTCTTCAAACAGGGAGCCAAGCTTTGATTCCAGACCAAGACGCTCTTTGTTGCTCCCGTCTCAACCGTTAGCTCCAGAAGGCTCCCCTGGCCGCCTTCCGTCGAGTCAATAATACGACCTAACCTCACATAATTTGTAGTCCCCTTGCGGTCGTTTTAAACCTCATCATGAGCCTCATCCGTCATGTATGAAGAAGGCTAACGTCTTCCTGCGAGGGAGTTCCCACGAGGGAGCTCCCGCTTGGGGTCCCCACAGGATCCCCAGAGGAAGTGCAAAAATTGTTGTTGTTTTTTTTTTTTTTTTCCTCTTCTTTCTTTCTCCTCTCAAAGTCTTTCATCCCGACGACTCCGTCTCCCCCATCTTGAAAGCCCACATTTCGGTGCCCGGAGAGAAAGGAGAGAAATTGGTGGCACTAAACCATACACAGACAGCCGACCACCCCAGAATAGGAGTTCGCTGTCACCCCTGAGCGGAACCAACGGGCAGCAAACCCACTATGTCCACTGCTTTGTCCACTGCTTTGTCCACTGCCCATCCACAGCGTGTGCAAGGCGCGGTCTACAAGGCAGACGTTCCGACAATCCTGCCTGAAAGGCTAAAGAAAAAGTTGAAAAGCACCCCGTATCGTGCTTTCGTTTATTCTTTTGCCGCCGTCCTTCAATGACTGCAAATATTGTTATTCTCGTCTTCAAAGCTATTTGTTTTGAAACAGTATATCCCACGTTCAAAGCAACTGTGCCGCTCGTACGGAGTATATCGGGTAACCCGTCCGTCGCCAACACATTTCTGGTTCAGCGGTTCAGCGGTTCAGCGGTGGATGGCCGCCAAGTCGGCTGACTGATGATACAGCAACACGCCAAGACGAGGGTGGCTTGAAGGGTGTGACTGTATGGCTTGGCGTCACAATATTGACTACTGTAGCAACCCAAACGAGTGCAAGATTCCCGACAACCCGGTTAGTTTCTGCCCTGCGCAGAACAGTGTATCCTGCAGAAATGAAAATAAATTAATCATCTACTTCCTACTTCTTGTGGTCCCCCAAGAAGCTGTGTGTATTTTTCGGTCCGTCTGATATGCATGGAGCAAACTTTAAAGTTTGCTCTTAGTTTTCACCAGGTAACCACCAATGTCAGGGATTTTTCAATAAGACACGGCTATACGGCTTCTGGGTAGTGATCGCATGCTCAGGCGCCCCGCTGGAAGCCAGACTGTACAAATCCTGTATGTAGGGCAGAAGTTGAGTTTTCATCTAAGAGACACAACTCATATACTTACGTGAAAGCGTTGATCAGAGTTTTGTCTGCCACCAGATACATCGTACCGACAGGGCTGGTATTCATATGAGAAGTGAGAAAGTATATTAAGACATCCATGTTCTTGTATCAGCGTCAAAGATGTAAAAGGTGAAATCAGTTGTCGACAGCAAGCCGTTGAAAATCTTGAAAGTCTTTTCTGTCTAAAAATAAAACAAAATAGCAAAAGTACGACGTAATGAGTGCAAGTACGAACCATGCACCAGTCAGCAAAATTAGGTGGGATGAAATCAGGGTTACGGCCACAGATCAATCATTGACTGTCCGGCTGTGACCGACTCCGAGGCAAAACCTGGCTCGTACCCATTTAGTCGTTGTGACCCGTGGCCACGCCCCAGAAGTAACAGGCCCACGCACCAAACGACAAAATTGTGAGCACAGCAAGGAAGAAGATGCTCACTTGGCGGTTTGCGGCAGCCTTTGTACTTGTCTCAAAGGCATCCCGCTGAGCATTGATCTTGTCGCCACGGGCGAGGCGCTGTTTGCGGGTCCACTGCAGACGGCCCAGACTGACAGGACTCGCCCAGGGCAGCGAGAACACGACAAGCGACAGACCGACGACCAGCGAGCTGGCCGCAAGTATGACATAGACGATGATGACATGGTTGTAAGAGCCCCCGTCATGGTCCTGGATGACACCCGTGACGACACGGAAGATGATATCCATGGCGTTGTTGATGCAGATCTTGACGGCGTACGCGGAACCAAACACTTCCTGGTACCACAGGGAAGTGCGGATGGCGTCGATGATGACAGTCGGGCCGAGCGAGACGGCAAAGGCATAGAAGCCAAAACCGGCGGCGGTACCGGACATGGACGTGCACCACATGATGAGCGACATGGACAAAAACATGCCGGTGCCGCAGACGAACATGACGGTCAGACGGTTGCCGTATATGTCGATGAAGATTCCCAGGAGAGGAACCAAAAAGAAGCCCATGTACTGAGTCAGAGAGGAGTAGAAACCGGCGCGAATAGACGAGACGTGGAAGCGCTGCTCAGCCAGCTCCGTGGCGTTGCTGCCAAACACTATGGCAGCCGGCGTCTGGAAGGCCGTAAAGGCAATGATGGCCCAGAATGGCCAGGGCAGACGCACAAATTTGTTCCACTCGAGCTTGCGGTTCTTGTCGGTCAGAACCTCCCCCGTGGCCGGGTCCGTCTTGCCCTTGCTGCTGTAGTGCTTGTTGCACCAGCGCGTGAAGAGGTAGAAGCCGACCGTCACCAGGTTGGTAAAGACGTTCATGACCACCGACATCCAGAAAGTCCAGCTGAAATCGCCGAGGTGCGTGGCAATGACATTGGCCGTCGACTGACCGACAAACGAGCCAATCCTGCCCAGACCCAGCTCAAAGCCCAGCGTCGAGGCAAACCCGTCCGAGGGCGCAAACCATGACGAAAACACCTTGTACTGCGCCACCTGCGTGGCCACATCGCCCAGCGACTGGATCACCATGGCGCCCAACATAAATTTGAAGTTGCGTGTCGTCGTGGCGGCGGCGACCAAAATGGAACCAGCAGTGAACAAGAGGTTGCCCCAGACCAGCGTGCTGGCACCGCCCAGGCGGTCCGTGTAGAGGCCGGTGGCAATGATGAGGACCGACTTGATAAAGCTGTCCGTGGCATCGAGCAGGGCGTACTGCGTGTTGTTGATGCCCATGCCCTTCTTGAGGGCCGTCTTCATGGCACCTGTCACGCCGCTGCTCCAGTGCGAGCCAAAGCCGATGAGCGACACCAGGACGACGGACAAGAGCTTGACCTTAAGGGGCACTTTCTTGGAGCGGCCGCCGACGCTGTTGATGGAAGAGGCATCGTCGTCGTCGTGGTAACGGTGATTCAAGTCGGCCACGCCGGCCGTCGTGCTGTGAACTTGCTTCTCGGAGGTGACGGGGACGTCATCGTTTTCGGAGCGATTCGAAGCTGGCTGCTTCTCGCCAATGGAAGCCACAGGGGATGCCATTATGGCAAAAGGAGAGTGGTAGTAAAAGGGGGGAGAGGGAGGATGGAGGCTGGAGAGGATGGTCGAGAGAGATAGAAAAAGAGGCTCTGAGAAGGCGCGGAAAGGTCGTCGTTTTATGTTCTCAAGGCGCGCGCACGAACAAGCTCAAAGACAAGCTCGAAGCTGTGGTCCGTTGATCGGCGCATGTGAACGTGAATGTGAACGGAGATGGGAGGGTGAGAAGGAGGGGAGAAAGAGAGCAGGGACCTCATACCCCTTGCCACGGTGTGGGCAAAATGTGACGAGACAAAGTCAAGTCGTGAGACTTCTCTCGTACAAGAAAAATACAAGACCGAACGGCATACGAACGGAGCTACATTCTTGATATCCCACGAGGAAAGAAAGGGGCTCTCTTTCGCAAAGACACCATCTTTAGAGCTTCCGAGATGTGCACCCTCTTGGCCAAGATGAATCTTGGCTTCAAAAGAAGAAAAGGGAGCTAAGATTGTCAGTTAAGCGGAGACCAGCGCGTCCATAACTGTGAAAAAAGCGAAAGGGCTACTCGAAATGCTCCGTGAAGAAAAAGGAACAAGAAAAACCCAGCGTTGACCTGCCCTATTGGGTCCATTAGCGTGGGAGATGGAGGCAGATGGTGGCAAATGGTGGTAGATGGGTGGAAGTGCCAGGAGGAAGAACGAAAGAAAAACGGGTCCACATGTGCGTCTTTTTTTATCAATCTCATCTTATCGCTCGAAAGACCTCGCTAATGCTCACAGGTTGCACCAAAAAATAGAAGAATGTGGAACCCTCAGAGTTTGTCACGGTGAAAAATAGAAATGGGACGGGAAAGACTGCAGAAAGCCAAAAAGCCCAATGCATAAAAGGCAAAACAGCAGACGAGGGGTCACATCGAAATCGTGGCCGACATCGCCCTCCATGGGACAATACGTCTTTGGGACCATTTCTTCTCCGTTTCTGGCCCCAGAGGTTCTTTTTTTCTCAGCTCCTTTCGAAATAGAACGGGGTCAAGCTGTGATGTCTGCAGATGGATAAAGAGAGTCATTCAAGACAAGCTCGGATAAGTCACGGAGAGTACAGGGTGACGCAACACAGAGTACCACCCAGGACATGCATCTTCAACTCTGGGCCTCTTTTATGCGGGAATACCATACATAGAGACTTGCTTGGTATTTGCCGTGTACAGGCTTTTCACAGTACCTCGTGGAGTGGGAAGGGTGAAATGAAAAGAGCTCATGTAGGTGGAAAGTTCCGTCAACCACGGCCACTTAACAATGGCGGAAAGACGCGTGTGCATGACCTGGTCGTGCACGATGAAGGCAAAGATAAAGTCGGAAAAGAAAGCATCTGATGAAAATAAAGATCAAAGAGAAAGAACAAAACGTCAACTGTGATAAGATGAAAGAAAAAAGTGGACAGACAGGGCTTGTCCCACTGCCAACACGTGTTTTTCTTAGCCTGCAATGTGGAGGCCTGCATCTGCCGAAACCATTCAAGGCGTGATCAAACCACATCTGGAAGTCAGTCGCCGATAGCTAAGATGGTTGCAAGGCAAGACGCTCTGATGCACACAAATGTCGTCGCACTCCCCGTTCTCCGTTCTTTTTTTTTTTTTTTTCACTGTGCACGTTTATTTATACTCTTATACCTCTGCCATGGCAGACATGCATCGTATGGCTACGTTTCTCAGCACGCAAGACGAACATTGGCCGAGCTCCGAATTTTCTCCTTCTGAACTTGTGAACTCACGAACAATTATGCGCAAATGCCCAACCCGCCAGCTAACCCATTCGCCTCGACATATCCACCGATGATTCCTCCATGTGTGCACGTTCCCTTCCCCCTACCTTCCCGTCACACTCGACGAGACTCTACAAATACACGATGGCCACAGAGCTGTACGGGACGGAAACTCGAGAAACACCGCCCGAGACAGGGACAGTGACGGTCGTCGATCGAACGCCCGTCTTCTCCTGGCCAAGGTTGGCAAACGTCCACTAGCTGCCGCCAAAAGGGGTCTGGTCGGCATTCTGCACGGCGCCGCCTGGATTCGTCAAGAGCTTGACAGTAACGGATGTTTGCGAAGCGGGAAGGCCACTGCGTGTGACGGAACCAGTGGGCCGAGTCGTGCCAGCCAAAGTGTCCCAATAATTCAGGTTGCAAAGAGCAATCCGGGCAGGCTTGCTGGTGCTCCCGTTGTACGCGACGTACGCCGAAAAGGCGAAAAGACGGTGCCGTCACTGCTTCCGGGTGTGATCTCAGCAATCTTGTTGGCACCGCCGAGGCCGATAAAGTCGGCAACGGTCACGAGAGCATAGTAAATGTCCTTCGACTGGGCGGGCATGCTGCTGCTCGTGCTGGGCTGCCACATGTTTTGGTTGGAGTTGTAGACCTGCTCCCAATTGACGCCGTCCACACCCACAGTCATGGCATACAGCATAAAGTCAACACCATAAAGCGCACTGGGAAAAGAATACGATATTGCTTGTGTTAACAGCTTCCTATACATGATAGTACTCACTATTGTGCCCCTGTAGCTGACGGGCCGGTGTGGCCACAGTACTCGTTTCGCTCATTGCCAATCTCGATGGCCCCGACGTAGCTGAGACCAATACCGGACACGGTCGACTGCGCATTTTCATTCGCGTCTACGTAGTTCGTATCCGTGTAGGAAATTTGCGGCACCCAAAGAGCATACATGGGTGCAAGCAGCTGGGTCAGAGCCCAGAACTTGGGACCAATCGTAAGGGTACCAGTCTGAGTCGTCCCCGGTGCGAGTGAGACGGGCACTGTTAGGCTCTGGTCCCATGCTACGCTGCCACTGTACGACGTACACGAAAGCATTTATCATTAGTACCAGTGTTGGAATGGGACAGGACAGAGGGCGTTGTTGATTCGTACCCCGTGTTGCCACCCACGCGCATAGAGGACGGCCGCCGGTGCGCTTGAAGACCTCGTTGATCAAGTTGATTGAAAACTGATTGGCGGATGAATCCGTGGGACTCGCTGGATAGTGTGCTAGTCAGACGTGCACCGGAGCTTCAGTTGAAGTCCGGGAAGCACATGGCATCTGCTTACTCTGCGCAAAAAGAGAGAACGCGCTCAGCTCGAAGCTTACGCCGGGTAACGACGGGTTCATGGCGACAGCGTTCGGTGGCGGTGATGCGGGGATAGCAACCGTTGTGACACCAGCAACGCCGGTGGCGCGCGCGGCAAGAAGACCAAGACGCATGGTGGTGGATGTTGTGGTGAGATGTAAATGCTAGCAGTGAAACAAAGTTGCACTTGATTTGGGGGCCAAAGATTGATACTGTGGTGGCAGTTAAGAGTGCCGACAACGTGGTTTTAAAAATCATGGAGGCGGTTGGACTCCAAAAGAGGGTCGGCCAGCCCAGTGAGTGCAGCCACTCTTATAAACCCTTGCGTTACTTTCCCTTCTGTAGATAAATATTGCATAAATATTTCGTTTGTATTTCACTTCAAGAGTCAGTCGCCTTTAGGTCTTTGTTGACACTTCATCCTACGCCCTCCATACCTTGTCGGCTTATTTACCAGTCCACTTAGCTGAACAGAGGCATTCTACTTATCCCATGGTGACCAGGTCGGAAGGCTGCAAGAATCAAAGTCTATTATATGACAACTATACATTCAGGTATAAATCTATGTGGATTTGGATATGCCACTAAGTTTTGTGCCATCTCGTATGAACTACTCCGTACATCGGCATTTACTACTATTTCATGGAGAGGTTTTGTGATGTCTTGGTTGCCTTCGCTTATTTATCTCATGTTAGTTTTTCAAAAGAATTATAATTTGTTAAACTTTTTTTTTTAGCACATCGCATTTCAGATTAAAAAAAAAAAAAAACCAATACAAACATACAAACAGGAGAAAATTACTTTGCAAAGAATTCGAGACACAAATTCTGTAAAATATAAACGGCTGTAGAAAGTGGTAGAAAACCACAACGTGCTCAAGCAGAAATGTATTCTTCTTTCGACGCAGAGGATATTCTAACGATGCCAACGTCCGATCCGAGACGCCGAAGCTACCCCAAGAATGCCACTGTGAGGCGCTAGACCCCTCAGTCATGGGATTTTGGAAATGGAGAAACAGCCCGAGCCACCAACAAAAACTAATGACGTTTCGGGTATGCATATCCCCGCGCTCTTTTTTTGATGTTGTTTTCTGGTAGTTTTATCCTCACAAACTTCTGACGCCGAGCATCCGTCTATGCCAACCAGGCATTTCCGGAGTGTCTGCGCGTATTATACAGTGGGGGCTCGTGAAGAACTATGACCCAGAACATTGCGTGTTCTTTTTCCTGGTCTCATCCTCTTCGTTGTCGAGACGCTAGCATCAGTCGAAGGGCATAAACAGGCACGCTTTGCACACTTTCTAAGCCCTCTATCGCTGCACGGAGTTTGAACCAACCGTTGGGAATGTGCACATAATTTTTGTGTCCCTCAACTGGATAAATTCACTCTACTTTGCCTCTTCCCTCCCGATTATCCCCATGCGCCAGAGGGGTCAGATTGTGTTGCCTGCGTGTAGACCCACATTTAAACAGTTCTACTCCGTACGGAGTACTCTGCTTCTCCTCGACGAAATGCCTGCCGCTAAACCCCATTCGCCGATCCCCAACTGGTGAAGGGTTTTGTTCTCCTGTGTTCGAAAAGCCGGGGTCCGATTATGGCGTATCCACTAAGCCCGGCGCCCGACCCGACTGACACTTCCCATTCTTTACCATTTTGGTGGTCCGCAGCTTGCCCCATTGGAATCTTTATGCGGTCATGGTCAAGGACAGCCTGAAAGAGGGGAAGGTGCCAGGGGCAGCTCGGGTAGGGAGAAAGAGTCGATCGCGTTGGTATAAAGAGGCAGCGCGCCCCTCGGTGCTGGTGATCTTTCCACGGACCGTTTTTCCGTTCTCGCATTATCTGAGCTCCATTATCTTCACCAACCACCGTCTCACCACGACGACATAGCTTTTTCCTCATAGCGTCCCAACAACTCAGCAGCAAACTCTTCCACACCACCCCACAAAATACAATGCCTGTCCTCAAGGGTGCCAACATTGTCGTCACCGGCGCCGCCTCGGGCATCGGTCTGGCCACTGCCCAGGCTCTGGCCAAGCAGGGCGCCAACCTGTCGCTGGCCGACGTGCAGGCCGATCTGCTCAAGGAGGCCATTGCCCTTGTCGAGGCCGACGCCAAGGAGGCCGGCCACACCATCAAGACACACTCGGCTGTCGTCGACGTCCGCGACCGCAAGGCTGTTGAGGCCTGGACCGCCGATGCCGTTGCTACTCTGGGCCGTCTGGACGGCGCCGCCAACATTGCCGGTGTCTTCAAGCCCAACTACAAGAACCACGTCGCCGACGAGGACGAGGACAACTGGGACCTCAACATTGCCGTCAACCTGACGGGTCTGATGCACTGCGTCCGCGCCCAGACGGCGAGCATGCGCGAGAAGGGTGTGGCTGGCGATGCCGCGATTGTCAACGCGGCTAGCATCATGGGCCTGCAGGGCGCACCCGGCTCCGTGGCCTACTGCAGCTCCAAGCACGGCGTGGTCGGCCTGACGCGCGCCACGTGCAAGGAGGTCGGCAAGGAGGGCATCCGCGTCAACTGTGTGGCGCCCGGATTCATTGACACGCCGATGCTGCGTGCGTCTCTCGCAGCCCGTGGCGGCAAGTCGACGGTCAGTGCCACGCCCGAGTCGATTGCGCTGAAGCGGAAGGGCCAGGCGGCCGAGGTTGCCGATCTGGTTGTGTACCTGTTGAGCCAGCAGTCGAGCTACATCAGTGGACAGTGCATCTCAGTAGATGGTGGCTGGAACTGTTAAGCGGATGCAAGAAGTTTGCGGAGGAGAAGAGGAACGAGAACTACGAAGCGCATGAATTTTACAATACACAGAGGTTGAAATACAAGCAAGATTAATCCAGCAAACAGCGAACACGATCAAAGAGACCGCGGAATTGAATATTTGAAATTGGGGAGCTCCGAGGAGATGGCGGGGTGACGGGGACTAAACACCCGGCCTTGCACAAAACCCTGATGAGTTGACACTACTGCACGTCCACTCCGCTAATGAACCGCCAACTCCGCCCGCTGTTAACGGACGCCGCGAGCTGCATGCCATTTCAAGCCGATTTGGCCGCGGGACACTACAGTACGTACTTGAATAAAATGCCCCTCGTAAGGAGCAGGCAAATCTCCGAGTACGTTGCCTTGGAGAACGGTTGGTGATTGTTTGATTGTGTCTCAAAATATATACAAAGAAGAAAGTAATTAAATAGTGAAAATCAAAGAGAAGTGAAAGAGATTTGAGAATGAAGGAACAAAAGCATCACCACAACCTATTCTGGCACTACCATCAACATTGACCTCATCGCCACCACACTACACGCCAATGCACACGTAGTAGCCGAGCTCAATGTTGGTGCACGCCGAGTTGACTTTCGGGTTCCATTTCGCCCACTGCGCCGCCGTAATACCCGCCGCCTTCTCGATCGACGCACAGGTGTCGCCCGACTTCACCAGGTGGTATTTTTTGCATGTCGAGATGGTGCCGGGCTGCAGAGGCGAAGGTGTCGTCGACACGGGGTTTTTGCCGCCAGCGATACACAGGTAGTCGCCGACTTGGATGTTCGAGCAGCTAGAGTCGACGCCCGTGTTCCAGGCGGCAAACTGGGCGGCAGAGATGCCAGCGGCGCTCTCAATGGCACCGCAGCTGTCACCAGAAACAACCAGGTGGTACTTGGTGCAGTCGGCCTCGGTGCCGGGCTGCAGCGGCGAGGGAACCGTCGAGTACACACCGCCACCACCACCAACACACAGGTAGTAACCGACATCAATGTTGGTGCAGGCGGCGTTAACGCCCGAGTTCCAGTCGGCGAACTGGGCAGCGGTGATGCCGGCAGATTTCTCAATGTTCGCGCACGAATCGCCCGAAGCCACCAGGTGGTAAGTCGTGCAGTTGTTGAACGTGCCGGGCTGGAGGGGCGAGGGGACAGCCGTGGCAGTGCTCGTTTTGCTCGTTGTAGTCGTCTTGGAGGTCTTTGACGTAGTGGAAGTCTTGGACGAGGTGGTCGTTGTCTTCTTGGAGGTGGTTGATGTAGTGGAAGTCTTGGATGAGGTGGTCGTGGAAGTCTTGGACGTCGTCGTGGAAGTCTTGGACGTCGTCGTGGAAGTCTTGGACGTCGTCGTGGAAGTCTTGGACGTCGTCGTGGAAGTCTTGGACGTCGTCGTCTTGGAAGTCGACGTGACCCCGACAGAGCTGCTGGCGGCACCAGGGACACCAACACAGACATAGTAGCCCGTCAACAGACCCAGGCAGTTGCTCTTGATGGCCGGGTTCCACGAGATAAAGTTCGTGGCAGACACGCCGTACGCGGCCTCAATGGTCGAGCACGAGTCGCCCTTGACCACCCGGTGGAAGTTGTTGCAGCTGGCCGTCAGACCAGCCTGCGTGGGCGCGGGCTTGCTACCCGTGGTGGTTGACGTAGACGTCGTCGACGTCTTGGTGGACGACGTGCTTGTCTTTGACGTGGTCGTGGGGTACGTCGAGAACGACACGTCAATGCTCGACGGACCACCGCTGCCCGTGGGCAGCGTGTAGCTGACCGTCGTGGGCGTGCGGTTGGGACCAACGGTGCCCGACGACGAACTACCGGTGACGGTACCCATAACACAGTACAGTGTGTCTGCGGTCAGGCTAGGGCAGACAACCGTAGGGTTCAGGGCCTCAAACTGGGCCAGAGACAGACCCCACTCGCTGGCAAACTCCACGCAAGTGGCGTTGTCGTTGGCCGTGATCTGGAACTGGCAGTTGACGGCGCGAGAAACAATCTCGTGGCCGAGAAAGGGGGCGGCCGTGATATCAGCAGCAGCAGCCGGAGCGGGAACGGCAATGGCCGAGACCACAGCCGGAGCGACAGCCAACAGGCCAGCCGCAACAATGGACGCGAAACGGGCCATTGTGAAGTGCGTAGCAACAAAAAGTATAAACGAATGTAAATGTCAACGGTGTGACGAGTTGGTAAAAGAGTGACCGATGTAAACAAATGTCGAATGGTGAGGCCGGATGGTATCAGAGACAGGGTGTCTCGCAATACTCGTCGATGGCTGCTGAACCAAGAAGACCTACCATGTATGTTGGACGACAATCACTCGGGTTTATAGATTGCGAGTGTGACCCGCGAGTTCGGGATCAAGTCTTGTACATGTAAGTGGGAGTGAGCCCAATGTACAAACGTACTCCGTAGACATTGGGACCTCGCAAAGCGCGACGTCCGGACGCGTACATACCCGCACATGCGGCGTGATTTTCCGGTAGGATTCTGGAATCAAAAATCAAAATCAAAAGAAAAAAAATAAAAAAAAATAAAAAAATAGGGGCATTCTTCCCCAGGCAGAAGACGGAGTACAGAATACAGCGATCAAAGTCAAGAGACCGAGGCCTATCGAGCCATATCCTTGGCCAACGTGGACGACATTGTCTAGAGTCCTGATGAGTAGGAGGAGCGTCGTATTATTTACACTTCGTGAAATTGTCCAAGCATTAGTCGACCCTGCATTCTATCCTGGTCCACCCCTGGTCTCTCCTCGTCGGGCGATGGCACTATGCTCCTACCTGGATCGTGGACGCATGGTTTGTTGCTCCCTTGCAATCTTGCAATCTTGCAATCTTGGGTCTTTTTCTTCTCGTCACGTTTTGGCCATTTTTTTTTCACCTTCCTAAATGGTGTTATTCACAGACGTACCTTGTCTGCACGGCCCTGTTTACATGATTTCATTTCACCGCAGGCTTGTCGGCTAAGTCTCGACAACCCCGAGGTGTTCAAGGTAGGATCATGGATGAGGTGCACGGGGAATGTGGACTGGAGAACGTATATGTACAGACAGACGTCCATTGTAGGAAAAAGAAATTGCTCGTGGGGGTTTTGCGCAGTTATTCTCTAATGAGGCCCTCTTCGATGAGATGGTGACGGCTGCGGCTATTCGTGCCACGCTCCACCTTTCCCCTAGTTCGTAGGGGCTGAAAAAAAAATTCCACCCGAAAAAGTGGAGCGTGGCATGAGTACGGCTACGACGGCCATGAGCGTTGACGATCTTGGAGGGATTTACGTCTAGTCTACTCCGTAGGCAGGGAAGAGGGTTGAAGAGGGCGGCAAGCATAAAAGCATAACAGGAAGCTTAATATTTACACGGGAAAGACAAAGAAAGAGATGCAGGTACACATGGGGGCGAATCAGACTAACCCAAGATGGCCAACCAACTACGACGTGCGACGACAAAGGACCAAAAAAAAAAAAAAAAAAAAAGCAGACAAAAAAAGATCGTCATGGCTACTTCCTCACCGGGCGCGGTAGGAAGGGGCTTGCAGGAGAGCTGTCCACAGAATATGAACCTAAAAAGATCACAGGACTAAAACAAGACTCACATTCCAGTGTCGGTCTGAACGTGGGATGAGGGATCGAGGGATGAGGCCTGAAGGTGGAATGAGGCCTGAAGGTGGAAAAAAAGAAACAGAAAAGAAGAAAAAACATGGGAAGACGGCACGGGTGAGACGGCAAAAAGGTCCGCTGTTGAGGAAGCGATGATCATGAGAGACAGACAGGCGGACAGATAAGATTAATATGTGGAGTGCTGCGTTACAGCAAGGTTGCGCCGGCTGTTTCCGTTGCGTTTTTCCATTAGTTATTCCAATTATGGCCAATTGCAGTGCTGTACCGTACGGAGTACTCCGTACTCCGTACTCTAAGCTGTCTTTTGTGTTTATTCCCCGTCTGCTCTAATTTTTTGAGACTCGCGAGCCACCGCGTCTCTCTTGTCGACGGCCAAAATGCCCAGAAGAAAGCCCACGGGCCGTTGCGGCTTGGGTGTTACTGGAAAGTCTTGGTGTTCTTGGTATTCTTGGTGTTCTTGGTGTTCTTGGTCCCCTTGGTATTCTGGACTACCGGTACTATTGCAGGCTTGGTATTCTTGGTCTGTTTTCTCTCCGGGTTTTGGGGGCCTTGGGAGTCTTGGAAATCGTGGACATCGCTGGCAGCTGCGTCTTGGAAGAAGCTTGTTCCCCCTGAAAGATGAAGGCGATGGAGGACGACGGGTGGATTCTGCTGCAACACACCAAGCCGATCTGCACGCCACTCCTGCAAGGATAAGGCGGACCACCGTGGGCTGAAAGAAGAAAAAACGGAGACGATTTCTGCGAGGATGGAAGAGAGAGAGAGAGTCGAAAAAAGGTTCTGAGAACACACTTGTGACGCTCGATCACGGTAATGGTTAGATTTGGCGCGCACGGACAGGGGTCAACAAGATGCTCCATGGGTCTTTTGGTAGGTCTTGCGGCTTTTTGGACGGCCTTTCTCGGAACGGCCAAATTCTTTCAACCAAATATATGGGGACATTTGAGGCCGTTGCATCCACTAAAAGCACTTCTCTGAATTGCGAGGGTCTTTTTTTTTACCCCTTTCCCCGCGCCAGGACCGGTACGTACCTGCAGGGGCTGCGAGTGCTGTCGAATCACTAGCCCTATGCTTAATTTAGCAATTAATGTTGATTCTCTAGTGTCACTTTCCTCTCCACTAACGCGAACGGCTTGTTGCCAAATCGAGCCCCCTTCCGTGGCGAGACCGAGCCTGCGTTTTGTTTTGTTTTTCGCATTTTGTGCCCTTCCACTCCCTCGACCGGAAGTGGTTCTTCCCTGCCCTGTTCCTGCCTTTGTTCCTGCTTTCTGCGCCGCGTCCGCGGCTTGTTTACGGACTCCGTAGTTCTTACACCTGATTATCGGTACTTCCCGGTCTTTCTGGGTCTTGTCTAGGTCTTCTTTTAGGTCTCTACTTTCTTTTTTCACCGCTTCCCAACGTTCCTGGCGGATCCTCCATCTCTCCATTGGGCCCTTTGAATTTCTTGGTTCTCTTACAACCCTCCTGGCCCCGTCTTCTTTCTATCCCTCCTTGCCCCTTTCCATCCTGCACCATTCGTTCTATGACTTGATATCGGTTTTCACTACCATCCTCTTCCAACTACACTTCACTCCTTTGTTTCCATCTTTTCTTCTTGGCACAGACGTGCCACAGTACTCCACTGTAATTGCATCGACTGTTTCAGTGCCACCACAACGCAAAATGTCTCTTCGTCGGGCGGCTATTCTTCTCACGGGCGCCGCATCGGCCCTCGCCGCGACGTCGTTCCCGCAGACCGTCGAGGTCGACGTCGTCTTTCCGCGCAACGAGACGTACTCGCCATCGGCCGTCTTCCCCGTCGTCTTTGCCATCCAGAACCCGGCACTGGCACCGTCCCTCGACCCGGCATTCCAACTTGAACTCTGGCAGAACATTGCCCACAACAACTCGCTCGATCTTCCCAGCATTGACCTCGGCAGCGTCAACTTTACCAACACAACCGGCCCACTCTATGTTTACACGTATGCACTGAACATCAACACGACCAACAGCGGCGCCGACGCCTCGACGCAGTACAACCTGGCCTGGTCGTTCAGTGCCGGCAACTGTTCCGCCAGCGCAGCAGGAAACACCGAGGCGTCCTCCTTTGGCGGCGGTTTCGTCTTCAACAATGTCATCTTCACCATTGCCAAGGAGGGCGGCGTCGCGCCGTCCATCAACACCACCGACTCGGCGTCTTGCAAAGACCTGTCGTACCTCGCTTTCAACGTGACGGGCACTTTGACCGTCCCCGATCCGTCTACGCAGTGGGACGGCCACTCTGTCTGCGCCGAGTTCTCGGACACGACTCCCACGCCCGCTTCCGGCAACCCGTGTGCTGCGACGGCCGACGCTTCTGTTGCTGCCAGTATTCTGACCGGTGCTACGTCTTCTGCATGTGCCGCGGCTACGCCTGCCATCAGCTGCCCTGCGAAGAGTGCTGCGCTGGGTGCTGCTCTACCCATGACGGGCCTTATGGCCAGTGCTTGGGTTGTTGTGGCTATTGCCATGGCTCTGTAAAAGTAGATACATCTAGAGTTACCACATGAACATAGTATATAGTATGCTACTCATATAATTTTATTTCAACCGGGGGGGGGGGGGGGGCAATAGCATTTCTGACTAGAAGTTGCTGTTCCTGGGCAATATCAAAGTCTCTCACCCATTTGATTTTAATAATATCTTTACATTTCATTCTCGTCAGTGCAACAATACTACGGACGGTAGGCCCATTTCTGCATTGCAAGCAATAGGCAATACGTCGTATTGCATCGGCCGAGGTGCGGTTCCTACAAAGGTCACCAGACGCAACTGGCAACTGTCCGTTTATTACACTACCACGGCTCCATCACACTAGATCCTTTGTACCTGCATTTGTCTCCTATCCACTGCCGCGTTGTGTTTGTTCACGCACGGCTTGTTCTGCGCCACAACCGCTCCTGGATGGTGCGTCCATTTTGGGAAAGTCAGCTCTGGCCGGTAAACAGTATCGGCAAAGGATCACAAGCAACAGGCCACGGCTTTGCCGAGCAAGACGATACACTCCGCTGAGAGAGTGTGTCCGCACACCTTCCGATCTCTACCCAGTATCTCACTATATCGACAATCATTTACGTCGTACCATTTTCAGCTACGTCTGGCGATGCGACATGTCTGGGCACTCAACTTGCGGAGGATTCCCAATGTCGGCTCCTGATTACTCCACAAAATTGCAACAACAGGGAGCCACCTCACGTGCATACGTGCATCGAGCACATCGCGACCGCCGATTAGCCGCGACAGGCCGTCGGCGGCGAGACGCTCCGGGATTTTTGTATTTTTGTGGGAAATTGGGGTCCAGACTCTTCGACGTCGTTGTTCGGCGTCAGTGTGATCCTTTCGGTTCATACGGAGTAGTGGTTTGCTGTTATGTCTTCTTCCACTCTTTTCCCGCCGAGTTTCAGCAATTCCCTCCTCCTGCATTTTAGATTTTAAGATTAAATTCTGCAATGCCACCTGCGCCTGCCCTTTGAGGGAAAGGGAGGACCACACAACGACCCCTGCTTCTTTCATCTCTCTGTTTTTGTTCCTGACCTCTGCACACTAAGCCTAGCGATCTGCGCGATGGATCCTTGACCAGGGTTGAGCCTTCGGGTCTTGGCGCACTGCCGATCCTGTACTCCGTAGACGCCGCTTGAATTTCTTCTAATATTTAGTCCTGTTTTTTTTCGTCGCTTTTCTCGGTGCCCATGTATTGGTGCTGTCTTGGGAATGGTCGAGCGGTCAAGTAAAAGAGGCCAACCCGGTCTTTTTTGTTATTTATCACAGCCCTCACAAACAGGGATCGTGTAAATGAGCATGGAGTCGCTTGTGGGGCGATCCTTGAGGTGGGTGTAAAAACAGTGGTCCTAGAGTCAACCCCAGCGTTGCAGTTTTGACCTTCTTCAGTAGGGTTCATGGAAGTGGACTCCTCAACCTCCAGGACGACAGCTTCATTCAAACAACATGCAGACCTTGGTATCTAAGCATGCAGGCATGCAGGCATGCAAGAAAGCAAATGGAATAACACTGAGAGTGGAAAAAAGACAGGAAGAAAAGAGGAAAAAAGAAGGAAAAAAAAGAAGAAAAAAGAAGAAAAAAGAAGAAAAAAAGAAAAGAAGAAGGACCAAACAAAGGATCAAGCCTAGCATGTCGTGGGAGTGTCGTTACTCGCAAGGAAAGGGGCTCATCGACATGCAAACCTGAAAGTAGCCGTCCTGGTGGGCTGTTGCCGCTGTACCCGTGGTGTAAGCGCGGTAGACTGCGGAAGTCTGCGTAAGCTAACCCGCAGCCCACAGGAACCGCGGGTGCATCTCGCGGGCTGATATCAAAAAGGCACGCCCATCCACCATGATCGACTCATCATCTTGAAGAAATGCACCAGGTCTCCAAGGCATCTTGGCTCACTTGGCCCTTTCCCTGCATTTTCACTGCACTTTTTTCTTGGAACACTGTCTCTATCGAGACAAGTCCCAGTCCATTCTTTTTCAAGCCGTCTTGGCTTCTTCCAGTCATTACCACAGAGCCGTCTTGGCTCGTTCATTCGTTTCCCGTCACGTGTTTGACATCACCCTCATTGCTTTTCAATCCATTTCAACACCACCGTCACCACGATGCTGCCTTCGTGGGTGACTTCCGCGGCGGCGGCTGGCTTTATGCTGCTGTCGTCCGGACTCATTGGCGGCGCTGATGCCGCGCACTTTGGCCTGCGCCAGCCGGCCTCGCCCAAGTACAAGAGCCGCGACGGCAACTGTCCGACGTCGTGTGCCATTGTCGGCCCGGACCCGGCCAACTGGCCTGTCTACAAGAGCATCAACCAGCTGAGCAAGTGTGAGCAGACCGTCTTCTACCACATATCGCTGTTTGACAATGTTGACGACGACTCGTCGCACCACCGCATCTACGCCTGTGCCTCGTACGGCTCGCTCAAGACGCCCGGTGCGGCCGCGTCCACCATGCGCGTCCAGCAGACCCTGAACAATGCTACGTTCACCGTCGGTCACTGGGATGAGCTCACGCCCAGCGGTGTCGATCTGCGTTCTCTTTCCAAGCAGGTCCGCCGCTTCATCGACGCCGGCTACCAAAACACCGCCGGCAAGACCTCTTCGTCGTATGCCACCGCCGGTGCCCAGCCGCAGATTCTGTATGCCCAGAACAGCGGCGGCACTGTCGGTCTGTACGTCGGCAAGGCTGTGCAGAGTCTGAGCTCGGTGTCGACGGCCCTCAAGTCGCTCGAGTCGTCTCTCACGTCGACCAACGAGACCACCGGCACGGTGGCCTTGGAGCTGTGCGGCACGCACTACGACGCCGACCACGTCATTGGTTTCATTGCCACAAGCAACACGTCATTTGCGCCCGTCCAGCAGGTCCTGCAGTCGTGGTCCAACGCCACCTGCATCGATTACAAATCGACGCAGACGTTTGTCAGCTCTGTCGGTTTCACGACTCCCTTGGCTGTCCCCGCCTCCAACGCTACCTCTGCCAACAACAACACCGTGGCTGCGCGCAGTCTAGACGGTGGCCACAGCCACAGCCACGGCCACAGCCACGGCCATGACAGCCGCTCCTCGCAGGCCCATGCCCGTGCTTTCCTGGCGCCCCGTGCCGACTGCAAGACTGTGCAGGTTGTTTCCGGTGACTCTTGCGCATCGCTGGCTACGAAGTGCGGCATCTCGGCAGCTGACTTCACCAAGTACAACCCCAGCTCGACGCTCTGCTCGTCTCTGGCCCCCGGCCAGCACGTCTGCTGCTCATCTGGTACCCTTCCCGACTTTGCTCCCAAGCAAAACAGCAACGGCTCGTGCTATAGCTACACCGTCAAGGCCAACGACAACTGTGCTACCCTGGCGGCTACCTACGACCTGACAAACGCCTTGATTGAGAGCTTCAACAACGAGACGTGGGGCTGGCAGGGCTGTAAAAATGTGCTGCTTGGTGCCGTTATTTGTCTGTCGAAGGGTTCCCCGCCAATGCCCGCGGTTCTTGCCAACGCCGAGTGTGGTCCCCAGGTCGCTGGTACGGTCCTTGGTCCTGGTGGCACCCACAACCTGTCTGGCCTCAACCCCTGTCCGCTCAATGCCTGCTGTGACATTTGGGGCCAGTGTGGTGTGACGGAAGAGTTCTGCATCGACACCTCGCTGGGTCCCCCGGGCACGGCCAAGGCCGGCACCAACGGCTGTATCTCCAACTGCGGCACCGACGTCATTTCTGGCGATGCCCCCGCAACGCAAATCAACCTGGCCTACTTTGAGGGCTATGGCATGGACCGCCCCTGCTTGTACCAGGATGTCTCGCAGCTCAGCTCAGACTTGACGCATGTCCACTTTGCTTTCGGCACGCTCGACCCGTCGACCTATGCTGTGTCGGTCGGCTCGGCAGCCAGCACCTACGAGTTTGAGAGCTTCACTCGTCTGGGCAACAGTTACCACCGTGTCCTGACCATTGGTGGATGGACCTTCTCGACCGACCCCAGCACCTACACCATCTTCCGCAACGGTGTCACCGCTGCCAACCGTAAGGCCATGGCCACGGCGATTGCCAACTTCATCACCGACCACGACCTGGACGGTATCGATATCGACTGGGAGTACCCTGGCGCGCCCGATATCCCGGGTATCCCTGCTGCCAGCACCGATGATGGTGCCAACTACCTTGCCTTCCTTGTGGTGCTCAAGAACCTGCTGCCAGGCAAGACTGTCAGTATTGCTGCTCCCTCGTCCTACTGGTACCTCAAGGGCTTCCCTATCAAGGAGATTAGCGAGGTTGTCGACTACATTGTCTACATGACCTACGATCTGCACGGCCAGTGGGACAGCGGTAACAGCTACTCGCAGGACGGCTGCCCCACGGGCAACTGTTTGCGGTCTCACGTCAACCTCACAGAGACGATGACCTCCCTCTCCATGATCACCAAGGCCGGTGTGCCCTCTGGCAAGGTCGTCGTTGGTGTCACGAGCTACGGCCGCTCTTTCGGCATGACTGACGGCAGCTGCTACACGCCCGAGTGCACGTTTGGTGGCGGTGCTGCAGGCTCGACGGCCGCGCCTGGTCCTTGCACAGACACTGCCGGCTACCTGGCTGATGCGGAGATGACGGACATCATGGATGGCACCAATAGCACGAGCAACGCGAAGCGCCGTCGTCGCCGCGGCCTTCACAGTCGCGACACTCCATTGTCGAGCCGTGTCAACAAGTACTACTATGACAAGGACAGTGACAGCCAGATTATGGTCTTTGATGACAACCAGTGGGTTTCCTTCATGACGGACGACATTCGCGCCTCGCGCACCTCGCTGTACAAGGGCCTGTCGCTCGGTGGCACCACCAACTGGGCCAGTGACCTGCAGACCTTCAATGACGCCCCCGGCAACATGCCTAACTGGGACGAGTTCCTGTTGGCCGTCGGGATGGGCATTAACCCTATGTCCCAACTCGCCGTCGACCCTGGGCAGATCACGGGCAACTGGACCAATCTGACTTGCTCGATTCCGGCTGTCGTCGATGTCCTGACCATGAGCTCCGAGGAGCGCTGGAACGGCATGGACTGCCCCGATGCTTGGAACGATGTCATTAACGTTTGGAACAATGTTGACATCAACACTGGTATTCCTCTGTCTGCTTCCATTTCCGCTTCCATCAACGGCCCCGAGCAATCCAACTGTGGTTCGTTCGCTGACACCAGCAACTGCGACCGCATCCTGCTCTGCAAGGACGTCGAGGGCACCACCAACTCCGGCCCCGCTGCATACGAGATTTGGAACTCGCTCGTCTACGTCCACGAGATCTACAAGACCTTCCACGACGCCATTCAGCAGGCCTCCACTCTGTCTCTGAACCCCTCGCTCCCCAAGTTTGAGAACGTCTTTGCTCCCGTCACGCCCCCCGATGACGACTGGCTCGACATCCTCCTGGCCTTTGTCGGCTTGGCCGGTACGGTCGTGGTCTCTAGCTTCTTCAACTCGTTCCTCAAGGCTCTGCCCTTCTTCCGTGCCCACGGTGTCCAGTACGACAACTACAAGGATGCCTCCATGGCTCTCGTCAGCTTCGGTGTGTCGGTCACTGGCACCTACGTCAGTGGCAGCCAGAGCGACTGGACCGCCGCCTCGCAGGTGTCCTTCTCCGACTACCTGGGCCAGGTCGTCAACATCTGGGCCAACTCCACCGAGGCGCAGCTGAGCGCCATCTTCAGCGGCCACCCCGACACCCTGCCGGTTCTGTCTGGTCTGATTGCCAACGGCAAGATGATTGAGGGTGCTAACGGCGCGACCAGCTCTGCCGGCACACAGCCCAACATGACTGCCTCGCCTGATACCATCGGCGATCTTCAGAACAGCATCACGCTTGCCTTTTACGCGTTCGCTATCCCCTCTGTTTGGCGCGCCTCGGGCACATCTGCCTTCATTCTGGACACGGGCGCCGACTGTAGCGATCTGAATGTCGCTTCCGAGTATGTCGACTCCTCCATCCAGAAGCAGGCCATGGGCTGCATTGACAACCGCTTGTATTTCCTCGTCTACCCCCACGGCTCCTACCAATCTTGCGGACCCGATCACTCCTGCACCGACAACACCTTCTCTCTGCCACCCGGCGCCGACGCCCTCGACGGCTCTGCCTGGGGCAAGGTCACTGTCGCCGACATTGTCAACGGCTCCGTCCACACCTACGTCGCCAACGGCAACAAAAACGGCGGCGCTACGGCTGACCCCTCGGACACCTCCACCATGGGCGACCTGTACGACCAGGACATTACCACACCCGGCTACATCCGCCTGCCTGTCTGCTCGGGTGAGGCCGCCTTCTACAACTGGGGGCAGTACAAGGACCGCACCCTCGACAACTGGCCCTGCTACGTCCCGCCGCCCAAGAACGACTGCCAGTCGTCCAGCTTCATTGACCAGACCTCGGACGGCTCGCCCTTGGCGGATGACTGCATGCACATTGTCAACAACATCATCGGCACCGACGGCGAATGGGAGGTCCAGACCATCGGCAAGGCCCAGCACCAGCTTGTGCAGTACGGCACCTGCAAGTTTGGTATCCAGGCCACGGATCTCCACGGCAACATCTACTTCAACATTGCCGCCTCGGACATTGTGGACATTATCACCGAGGCCGTCCAACAGTTTGGCGGCAGCGGCAAGGTCGGCGCCAAGGGCTACATGGACTGCAATGGCAACATCAACTCGCAGGATGTTCTATGGGGTCTGTACTAGGTGGGTAGTCGTTGGTGTCTGATGTTTGGACTGAAACTGATGTCACCCAGTACGCGTGTCGGGTGTAGACACTGTGATGATATTTTCCAGTCTTTTGTTTATTTAATTTTTTGTCTATTTATCTATTTCTCTTCTTGTACATTTTTTATCTTCTTGACATATTTTTTTTCTTTGTCCATACAATACTGATTTCATTTG
Organism: Sporothrix pseudoabietina; assembly: GCA_019925295.1. Taxonomy (NCBI): domain Eukaryota; kingdom Fungi; phylum Ascomycota; class Sordariomycetes; order Ophiostomatales; family Ophiostomataceae; genus Sporothrix; species Sporothrix pseudoabietina. The sequence continues at coordinate 1,782,237 of JADHKS010000005.1, read as the reverse complement.
CGCCCAGCTGGTGTCATTTTTTATGTGATGCATCTGTACTGTGCTCTTTCCGACCGGAATCTGACATATTTGCAACCAACAGTAAGAGAAAGTACGAATCTGAGCGAAGAATATAATACATTTCTCTTACATATAAACTGTCCCATGTACTGCTCAGTTTAACATGAAAAGACATTTTGCATGACTCGTTGGAAGATGCTTTGCTTCTGACATAAAGTCAAATACAAAACCGAAAGCCCAAGTTTTCAGGCGATAAGAATGTTGTTTTTCCTTATCGCTGAAGGGTTGCATTATAGCGCCCCGCCTGTAAATCAATTTGAACAGCGCCAAGACAGATCGTTTAAAGCGCTAGGTATACCCGATGAGATTTCAGCAGTGAGCTCAACCGGAAGATAAATGGGTGACTGATTGTCTTTGTTAAAGACAAGAAACAATCTTGGGTATCAGTGGTGGACATGCAACGACATTAGGGGCCGCGTCGTTCCTTCCTGAAAAGGCAATTGTCTGCCACGCCCCCTTTTCAAGTAAACAAACCCAACTCGAACAAGAAATTTATCTTGTCATTTGTTGTATTCAAGATCAATAGGTGACTAAACAAAGCTTCCACAGAGATGCATACCATGATCCCAGTCTATACGATAGCCGAGTGTGCTTTCCCTTTGAGACTGTGGGCAATAGACTCTACTGTCATAGTGACTAGCCAGTACGTTCAACCATTTCTGGTCTTCAGTTCAAAAGTTAAACACTCTAGAAAGAAACTGAACAGAAGGAATTCCAAATATTGCGCACCGGATTATGAATACAGCATCGAGTCGGCATCGAGAAGACCAGACGTCACGGCCGGAATTCGGGGCTGCATGGATTCTGCGAGAAAGTTCATGACCCTATGACCTTTAGTTCGGAAGTCCCAGGACACCTGCCACGTTTTGTAAAGAAGAGTAGCCCGAGGTCCATTTCCTTGGGAGCAACGCTAGCCCCATATCATACATAAAGCAATCGTCAGAGCAGCTGTGCGAGCCATGTTCTTGACTCGATAGTTCCTTCAAACCGCACTAAAAGAAACTAACTGAAAGAATGCGGGGAAACAGATGTCAAAGTGCTGCAACTTTTTCGCGGGGGGCGCTAAAACGACTCGGGGACCCCAGAATCAGACCCCGGAAAACCCGGACACCACCACAGCCATGCGCAAATCTGGGGGAGGGCTCGGATAATCCGAGTAGCCATCCCACGACCAACTACTCCGTACGTCGTACTCCGTACACTGTGAGCTCCTGTTTCCTGTTTGATGCCCTGGCAGCCAACGTCTGCAGCAGGCTGTCCCATGCGTATGCTACGCGTTTTGGGGGCATTATACGTAGCAATAGCACTGTTTGTCTGTTGTTTCTCTCTTGGACTTGACTTTGAACCCCAAGTAACAATGTGGTCCTTGCTATCTATGACTTGTCTTCCTTGCCGTGGTATATGAACAGGGACGATCCTGCACTCCTTTGATGTTGACTTGTCCCCGGTTCTCTTGACCTTCTGCCCCCTCTTACTTCCCCCAGAGTTACCACCAGCAAAACACGACAAAAACAATGCAACAAGACGACATGAAGCCCATTGAAGTCCACGAAGAGTCGGCCGGGGCCAGTGCCGTCCCCGAGGCCAACTCGGATGAGAAGTTTGCGGCCGTTGAGCGGGCACTTTTGCCGCAACCAACCAACGATCCGAACGATCCATTGGTACGTCGAACTCCGCGATAGAGTTGTACACACCTGCATGTATATTCTAACGCGACTCTCTCGTAGAACTGGTCGGCATGGGAAAAGTACTCGACATACCTGACAGTCTGCTTCTTTACTGCCCTCGCTACCGTCAACTCGTCCAACTTTACCGTTGCGATCCAGCCTCTCGTCGCCGAGTTTAAGCAGTCGGCAACACGCATCGGCTACCTCGTGTGTTTCAACGCTCTGTGGCTGGGTGTCGGCAACATCATCTGGGTCCCTCTGGCGCGTGTCATCGGCAAGCGTCCCGTCTACCTGTTGTCATTGCTTCTGCTTGTTGGCACCAATGTCTGGTCGTACGAGGCCAAGAGCTACGGCAGCCTTTTAGCGGCGCGTATTATCTCCGGCTTTGCCGCGTCAGCAGCTGATGCCACTGTGCCGTCGCTGGTGGCTGACCTGTTCTTTGTCCATGAGCGCGGCCACTGCATGATGATCTTCCACATGGCCCTGTCGGCTGGCTTCTTTTTGGGTCCCCTGATCTGTGCCTACGTCACACAGACGGTGGGCTGGCGCTGGACGTGTGGCTTGATTGCCATTGCTGGTGGCACAACGTTCATTGTCGGACTGTTCACCATCCGCGAGACCAACTACCCAGCGCGTACGCCCGAGTGCCTTGACAAGCCCGCCGGCAGCTTCCCGCCCAAGCGCCGCATGGCGGGCTGGATGTCGATGACCATTGGCTACAACAAGGACGTCTCCTTCTGGAAGACGTTTGTTCGCATCCTGTCCATGGCCGCCTACCCGCCCATCACATGGACTGGTGCCACCGTCGGCACGTTTGTTGGCTGGAACATTGTTGTTCAGCTGACCTCCTCGCAGACGTTCACCAAACCACCCTACGGATGGAAGACGGGCAGCCTTGGCCTGCTTTCGATTTCCGGGTTTATCGGCGCCCTTCTTGCCTTTTTCCTTGGTGGCAAGCTCATCGATATCATTGCCAATCGCATGACGCGCGCCAACGGCGGTCGCCGCCAGCCCGAGTTCCGTCTGCCAGCCATCATCATTCCGGCTCTCATCGGTCCCTTTGGCATTCTCATCTTTGGATTGACTGTCTCGCATCAGACCATGTGGGTGGGTCCCGCGTTTGGCTACGGCATGCAAGGCTTCGGTATTACGGCCGTCGCCAATGTTGTCGTCACCTATGCTGTTGACGGCTACCATGACCTGGCCGGCGAGGCTCTGACTGTCGTCTTTGTTATCCGCAACATTATTGCCACCGTGCTGGCCCTCTATACCAAGAACTGGCAAGCTGCTACGGGTGTTCAGAATGTAAGTGCCCCTCCGATTTGTCCTTTTTTCATGTACGCGTTGTTAACAAACCCAGGCCTTTGGTGAAATGGTTGCCATCCAGTTCTTTGTGCTGCTCTTGTCCATTCCGTTCTACTTTTATGGAAAGCGCATCCGTCAGTGGACTGCCACATTTGGGCCTATGAAGCACGTCCAGCGCGAAGTAGAAATGTAGATACCTTGAAGTACATTGGATCAATGACCCCCACAAAGGGAGGACATATGGCCAACGGAGCCGGGCGGGATGCAGCGGAATACTCCGCCGTAGATTGCGACCTTTCTGGTTATAAACCATATATAAATAGTTCGAATATCTGAAAACAACGGCTATTGCAACGTCGATGAGTCTTTTGAGTAAGGGATGCAGCATATTTTAAGCAGGATATCTCAGATGCGGCACTTGACTGATGAATTTCTTGGCACATTAAGGGCGGGGTATATGATGCAGACACGACGTGCAAAATATCAACGCAAATCGGCAGGATAAGAGGTGTTGGGTCACATTTAACACACAGTGAAGGTATGCACCCACGGTAGTGGTCATGGCCAGGAACGTGGCGATCATCAATAAGTTGTACTCTTTTGCTCACAATTGCCTCAACAGAAGTCACTATTTACTTTGTCTACAAACTGATGCCCTGTCCTTTGTGTCCTACCGTCTTGGCCCGTACCCAGATGTAAAATTCAATCTTCTTCGACTTTATTTTGAAACCCCAAATCTGACGCACCACTGCCATTCCTCACACGGGATTGAGTTCCCGTAATGTACGTCGTATGGGGTATGGGGAATTTGTTGTTCCTATCTAAATTATCCGGGCGTGTCCCGGACAATACTCTTGTGAGGAGCCCTAATTATTGGCCAATCATGTCGCCTCGTGTTTTTCACACTGGCAAGATGTCACGAGGCTTTGCGAGATTGTAGGGTTGCACGTGATATTTGCATGAACAGGCCCAGTCCGATGGTTACACACACTATTTGCAGAAAAAATCAGCAAAGGGATACCAGCAAAGGGGTAAAAATTCAGTCACAGTTCACCACTGGCCTCCATAGTTGCATTGTCGCCCGCAACTGTGCTCTCGCTCTCTTCTATCGTCCATAGCACCACACATCGCTCTCTCCTATCGTCCATAACATCACACATCCACGACTTGACTTCGTCGACTATGCCTACTCTACCAAATACCAAGAGATCGTTGTCCGATCCGCCGAGCCGCCGCACAAAAAGCAGCATTCACACAAACGCAACGCGTCAGCTTGTGAGATACCTCTGCACGAGCCGGACTAGGCGCCCTGTCTTCTGAGAGAACTCTCCTTCTTCGCCAGCAATTCCCCCGAATCGACCATGTCTGCACACCAGCCCCCGTCGGCGGATGAAGCGCGTGGCTACTTCCGCGGCCTCCCCAGTCAGCCACGTCTTGTGGCACGGACAGATGCCCTGGAGTCGCCATGGCCGGTCCGTCCGGTTTACCGCTCGTTGTCACCAGTGGCCGACGAGGACTTCATTCAACAGTGGACGGCGTGCCGAGACCGAATCAGCAGAGACATCCAGGCCGCGCTGTCCGGTCTCGACTGGACGGCATTTCTCCCCCTCGTTATCCGTGGCGAGTATTTCAGCGACCCGAGCTGGAACGCGCCCGTCTATCCCGACAACATGCCGATTCCCGCGACGCAGTCTGGCACCTTTCTCCTCGTCGGCGTGCGTCCAGGAACGTGTTCCTGGACGGCTGGATTCACTGCGGCCACGGCCTGCCGCTCGATCATCGTCGAGTGCGTTTTTGATCACGAGGTGCATGCAATCGTTGCGGAGCTGGCCTTGTGCCCGTTGTCTGACTTTCCTGCAACCGCGTCTCCCAAGACGTCCCCCACTCGACCTCGGAAACCGACAAACTTTTTGATGCGCGCGTTCAACCCACTGTTCGGCGAGATCCGCACCAGCACCATGACATACAAGCATGCGCTGGTCCCCGAAATGCAGCGCATCAACAACGTGTTGATTCCGTCGCTGCCCTTCCCGGGCCAGATTGTTCAGCCAGTTATGCCCGGCGACGAGGAGGAACGCCCGTGCGGCAGCGTCGGACTTTACATCACCTTGCAGGACGCAAACGGCTCGCAGCTTGGCGGCACCTTTGCCCTCACGTCACGTCATGTCACGGTGCGAAACATCTTCGACTATGACAAGGAGTACAGAGCGTCTTCATATGCACCAAAGCCAGTGGAGGGCGTGTCCTGCCATTCGGATCCTCCCACAATCACCATTGCCTGGGGAAGCACCGAGCAACTTGGCTGGCAGGAATTCAAGTTGACACGCAGTCTCAATGAGATTGACTTGTGGCCACTGCAGAAGAGCATGTACAAGGGCGATCTGGATCCCGAGGAAGAGAAGCAGTTGCTTGTGGCGGAATTCTGCACATCCAAATATGCACCAGCGATCCTCAAGGCCATCGGGGACGAATGTGCAGACGGCGGCGAAGGCGCAAGAAAACGGACCATTGGCCGTGTTGCCCTGGCAGGGCGCCATGGGCACACAAACAGGAATGCCAGGCGCGACTGGGCGTTGGTGGAGCTGGACGAGGACGAAGACGACGACAACGACAACGCTGACAACGCCAATAACGACAGCGACGTTCCAAGCACTCCCTCCGACGGCCTGCCCCCGTCACCGCCCTGCCCACACTCTGCCACGAACCACGTCTACCTGGGCACCAGATTGTCACTTTTTGAAGACCTTGCCGACTTTGATGATGAGGAAATTCGCGCGTTACACAAACTCAAATACCTTCAGGATGCTGCCGGCTTCATCAAGCTCAAGCCACCGATTCGCGAAAACAACAGAGACGCCGGCGCCAATAAGTCTTGCGTTGTTTTCAAGAGCGGCGGTGCCTCTGGCCTCACGATGGGTCGTACGAATCCCATCGAGGCAGTGGTACGAAGACCGTTGCCTGGCCGCGACATCATCGCATGGGCACTGCCCATCCTGAGTCTGCCTGTCATGGACCAGCCGCCTTTGTCGTCAAAGGGAGAGCCCGAACCCATTAGCCCTGTGCGCTTTTCCTGCGGTGGCGATAGCGGTTCCTGCATCTTTGATAAAAGAGGAACTGTGGTGGCAATGCTGGACGCTGGCCTGACTAGCACGGATGAGCACCGGCGACTGTTCCAGGCCCATGGCGGAGGACCGTCCCCTGTTGCGCTGCCCCGGGATCAGGCCGTACCTACACAAGAACCAGGTGCTGCTGTCCCGTCGGCGTTTGAGCCTTGGTGGATTCGCACACAGACCGATGACCAAGAGCACTTCAGGAAGATCGACATCAGCTTTGCCACGCCGCTTGACTGGGTACTGGATGATATCCATGAGACAACTGGATGGACCGCAAATCTTGTCTAAAGTTCAATCAAGTTGAGACATATCCTGAGCTTGGGGGACTAAATTTTTTTTTTTGTTAATCTTTTTTTTTGGGGGGCGACAGATGTTTTGAGGAGTCTTTCGCTGGAAGATAGAATGTAGCCGACGGAGGATGCTAGAGACGCCGAGGAAATTGAGTTGTTATACGTCGTATACTTGTCGTTTTATCTGAATGAAAACTGGTGTAAATTTCCTTGTACGTGGACGCGGCCCTCCTTACCACGCACAGTGACCTATTCACTGCTTGAGGTCTTGAAGTCCTTTAGAAATTGTCTTGCCCATCGCTCAAGAAACGGTTCATCCTTGCTTGACTGGGCTCCCACTCTGCATCTCTCATGGCCGCCATGGACAAGATCATCTCATCAGGAAACGGTTGCCGGATATGCAAAATCGGCGTCGGACTTGTGATTAGAACCTTGAAGACTGCCAGCACCGACGAGTCGGCCGAAAGGCGCAAGATATGTGCCAACACTACAGCAGCCTCAGCAAGAAACTCGCGTCGCTCGTAGTATGCCGCACCATCGATAACACAGACAAGGACGATGCCACGCGGGAGTTGGCGGACAAGAGTACTGAAAATGTCACAGAGCTCTTCAACACCCCCATACAGGATGTTGTATTCTGCCTCTGGTCCGAGTGGCAGCTCCACACCGAATTCATAGGCACAAAGTAGCTGGCAGATGAAGCTGGAAATGAGAGCTCGGCCACCGACGTCGCAACCATCATCGTCGTAGTCTTTGCCACTGAAACCGCCACCACCCGACTCGGAGTGTAGACCACAAAAGAAGAGCAGCCGGAGGATGCGTGGGTGACTGCCAAGATTGATGGCCAAAGAGGCACAGAACAAGGAGAGTGCAGAGACTGGAGCCAGGCCGCCGTCATAGTTGCCATGAATGAGCAGTTGTGACGAAGCTGGGATGCTGAGCCAGCTCTGTAGTTGACGATGTACGACTAGTTGCTCGGCACGGCCTTGCTCAGCTGGCGAGATCTGATCATGGTTGCGCGTCTCCATGTACTCCAGATCTTGGGACGCCATGTCGGTGATGCCAATCCAGTCGAGAAGCTCCTGGGGCGAGATACCCAGTGGTTGCGGTTCATGCGATACGGCAGCCGAAATGAGATTGACGTAGACGGGCGTTACTGGACGAGGCGAAGGAGGGCGCGTGACTTGGGCACTTAGTCTCATTACGAGATAATTCATCATGCTCAGAAAGTCATTGCGGGTGCCATGAATCATGGAATGTAGTTGGGCCACGCCATACTGGGTCATTGAGGTGTCTGAAAGCGTTAGTGGAGGATACACATGCAGAAAAACCTTGAAGAAAAAACGTACTGTGCAGAGCCTGTGCCTGGAACATATGGTCTCTGTGTGTCTTTGACATTCGAACTTCACGAAGAAGCTCGAAGCTTTTCTTGTCAACGTCACTGAGACTGTTATCGATTCTCTTGCGGTACTCATCGATTGTAAATGTTGCACGAAGCATGCGTCGGTCTTGGGAAAGGTTCAATCTCAGTATGCTATAGTGTCAAGACGGCAATGTGTAAAGGGAGGCAACTCACATGTTTTTGATACAAAGAAGCCAATGACAGACTCTACGGCGTAGAGCACGGAAGCAACCAGATCGATGGATGCCTCTCGGATGTTCTCGTCACCCGCAAACTCTTGCTGGTATACCTCAACCTCTGTGAAGTTGCGATCAATGTCGTCAAAGGCGCCGAGCATATCCTGCCGGAGCTTGGCAGCTTTTGATGCAGCCTGTTGGTGGTGAGTTAGAAAGTAAAAGCATCAAAAGGTCGCATACTGCTGGCCACTCACATCAAGAACCAGTCGCAAGGCACCGAGCACTGGTGATGCGTAATCTACATCCAGAAAATCCTTCGCCACACCCACGATTGCCACTGGGGCACCTCCGCTATGATCGGCTGTCTTCCGGTATACTTTGCGGAACGTGGCTTTGAAGCTGTTGTCTGTCTGGCAGTACGCAGTCTTTGCTGCTTCGAGCCTGTCGAATACACCCGTCCAGTCGGTCTGGTCGCGGATGCGGCATCGCTGTTTGACTTCGTCTGGCTCGGTGGCATGCGCCTTGACAAAACGGTCCATGGACGGCACAAACAAGTCGTCCCAGAAAGCCAAAGCAGCAATGGGCTCGGCCCGCTTCCGTGCTGGAAGTGCTTTCTGCTCGCCCTCGGTCAGCGTCGGTGGAAAACGCACAGGCGGAAACACTACCGGTGCCGCCCCTTGACCCACCAGCACCCACTGTGGTCTGTTGTGAGCGGCCATCGTTTGTGCATCGACACCGCCAAGTGGCATGTCTAGCACAAAGCTTCCGAGCTGGGGACTGTAGTGTGATGGCGGGTTGGCAAAGCCCGGGTGGTGGGCATCAGGCTCATTTTCTATAATGTCAACCGACTCTGGCTGCAGACGTATCTCTGGAACACTCGCTCGATTGTCCATTTTATTTGGTGATTTTGCAGAGATACTCGATTGGAGATGTAAATATGATATCGTGAACAGAGCCGTCCCGGTCGTCTGTATGGACCCTGAAGCACGATGCTCAGCCTAAGCCCGTTGAAGACGATGACAAGCCTTGCCGGATCGTAGGGCTGCCCCGCTAGTTAACCAAAAGGATCGACTAGGCGGCGGCTCGGGGCGGCTCCTGAGGGAGGCGAGGGTCGCTTTAGTTGAGTCGAGTTGAGTTTCCAGGTCTGCGAGCACTGAAAAGTCCCTTTTCTTCGTCGTCCACTGAGTTCTGCTTTATCCGACTGACTGTGTTTTTCTTCTCAAGGAAAGGCAAGCTGTGAGCCCAACATTGATCGCGGAATTTGTTCCTTGATTTCTTCGTAAAAACAGTCCAAAGTCCACTTCTCGTCACAAGCTGGGTGGAGCTACGTCGTATTGTGTACGGAGTACATGGCAGAGGAGCGATACGACCCACACCTTATGAAATATATATGTACTATCTTATTCCTTTCGGCGTCTTCTTGAAACTGGCGGTTGGTAGCGAAGGAGGGGATGGACGAAAAGCGCCTTTGTCGACAAGGCCGACAAGGGCGAATCGTATCGCAGTTCTTTCAATATTTTCAGCCGCATTTGTCTGCCGCAGTCACAAAGCGGATGGCAAGTTTGGGTAGGATTCAACTCAGCCCCAAAATGTCACTCCTGTCACAGACACGCAGCTTCAGCTTTCTGCACTTTCGCCCCAAAGCACACAAACATTTCGTCCAGCCTTTGAGCCTGCCGAAGCCCAGCGGCTAAGAGCTTGACGACATCCATTTTTCACATACCACTTTTGATCGTTGACTTTCTACTTTACAAAATTCAAACCAAGCCAACAACTCCCTCTATCGGCACGAACCATTTTGCACACAAAGCGTCTGTCTGTCGAGCATCGCAATCATGGAGCCTACTCCGGCAGAGGAGAAACCCAACGCGCTGGACACCTCGCCGGCCACCAGCACCACAACTGACCCCAATGCGCCGGCACTCAAAGACTTGCTCGCCGAGCTTTCCGCCCTGAAGCAAAGAGTGATGTCACTCGAGGACACTGAGGACACTGAGGACACAGACGGCGGCAGCGAGCCCAAATCCGACGTCGAGACCCCTCCTGGGCAGAGCCCTCGCGCACAGCGGACGCCTGGCCGTCGCGCCCAGCAATGGGTCCGCTACTTGGAGGATCTGGCCAACAAGAGGGCGCCTGAGCGCACCAGTTTCGGCGACGGCCACGGGTTCAGCGCAGACGGCATCGGCGTCGGTATCGCCAAGGGCAAAGGCGGATACCAGGAATTGGACCGGGAGGATCGGTATTTTGCCAACCGCAGAGAGTACAGACTCTGGAGGGAAATGAGCAAACGGCCCATCTCTGGCCAGCGGCTGCCAACATCCATTCGGCCCATGACGAAAAAAATCGGCCCACCCACGCAATGGGACGAGGACAACAGTAGCCAGTGGGACAGCGACGAGTCGACACGCGCGCGTGACTTTCAGTGGGAGATTGACCGCCTCAACAAGCAACGGGACCGGGATGCCAAGTTGAAGAGAAAGATGCAGGAGAAGATGGAGATGCGGCGGCGGCGCGAGATCGCGAGCGGCAATGACCCCCTCGCCGGCGACGGCAGCAATGCCAACCTCCCGCTCGGCAACGACCCGTATACCGGTCTCCCCAAGATCCACGTCATGGACTGGACCAGCTTTAGCAGCATGTTCTACATGAACCGGCCCATGTTTTCGGTCATTGGCATTCTCGAAGGCGAGCCCAAGATTACGACCAGCCTAGCGTTCCTCAAGCATCTGATAGTGGCACAGACCCTGGCGGAAAAAGAAGGCAAGGCGCAGGTCGAGTACACTGGCCATGCACCCTTACCCGAGCGGATCTGCATTGCCTCAGAAGACTTGAGCAGCGTTCTCTCGGGAGTGACGGGCCGCGATATTGACACTGTGAGCACCGACGGCGTGGTCAATCTCGTGTTGCTCCGTCCTTACCGTATGTTGTGCTACTACAGCGAAGAGATCCGGGCCACTCGCCAAGCACTCACCGTGGAGGAAGAGAGGCTGTTGGCCGAAGAGGCGAGACCCGAGACCAAGGACACCGAGGAAGATCCCTCCCCCGAAAAGAGTGGCAGCACTGCTGCTGCTGACACGCCCGTGTCGAGCGATGACGCAAAGCCTCCGGCATACGAGCCAGCCTCTGCCCCACCTAAACCAGATGCTGATGCTGACAGTGATGACGACGCCGAGTCCGTTTCCGACGCTCAGACTTCCGTCGTCTCTCGGCAATTCCGGACGTACGAGAAGGCCAAGAAGGAGCGCGAAGATGTGGACTGCCTCATTGCGTTTATGGAAAACTACATTGAGAAACGCATCGTGTGGCTACGTTCTGGTCGCTGCGAGAAGATCCACTTCTCCGACATCTGGCACATGTACAAGCCGGGCGACATTGTCATTTCGAACAGCGGCAAGCAGGCCTACCAGGTGGTCTCTGTCGACCCTGGCAAGCACTTGGGCAGAGACCCCTACAGCGAGCTCAGTACGTGGAAGAAAGATCCCAGATACCGCCAAGACACCGAGGACGCCGACGCTCTCATCCGGTGTGCGCTCATCGACTACGACGGTACATCTTTAGGGCCGGTTATTAAGAGGTTCAGAATCACAAAGTTTGACGGCGAGCGTCTGGTGGCTGCCATGGAGGTTCTACCTCTGCGCAACTACCGCACTCCGGACCTGGCACGCAAGCTCGCCGGCCTCAAGGACGATGCCGCTGCTGCATCAGCATTGATTTCCGAGGAGGTCGACAAGTTCGAGAGACGGCTCATCGAGCGTGGCCGCCAGTTCGTGGACGTGGCAGCTGTGAAGCACATGTACTACTCTGGTCTGACCGTCGACAAGCGCGACGAGGTGGAAAGCCAAGTCATGATTGACGTCCAAGAAGCCCTGAGTGAGGAGCTTAACTACGGCCTGCGGCCCAACTTTTCCATGCCTGGTATCTACGAGCCCCGAGCCCAAAGCGACATTGGCTGTAACCTCGACTGCTGCATTGGCCAAAACGTCTATGACGATTCCTTCATCCAGGAGAAAGAACACGAGTCGTTTATGGCACGGAAGTTGGAGGATGCGGCAGGAAAGAGCGCCACCCTCACCACCCAGATTTCCCAGATGCCAGTCTCCATGGTGGCGCGTGACCTTTCAGAGGCCCAGGCTGAGATGAATCTTCCTACTGACACCGATTTCATGATCATGTCCTACAGCGTCCACGGCTTTGTCCTGCGGGATCGTACCTGGGGTAAGTACAGTACACACTGACAAAGCCACCCTACCGCAAGCTTATCTAACACGATCTCTCACACAGCACGACTTGACATGGACTTTGTCAGTGATCTCGACAAAAAGGCGCTCACAGGGCAATCGACGGCCGCCAACACCGCAAGTGAAGTCCTCGAGGAGGACGACGATGAAGACGACGGAGATGGCGACGGCAAGTATGACGGCGACAACGAGAACAGACGTAGCGACAGGACTGCCTTTGCCCGTCTCATCCTTCCCGAGGGCCACAAGGGCATGGTCCTGTCTCTTGTTTCTCAGCACTTCCGCAACAAGGCATCACAGAAGCATAGAGACGGGGGCATGGATATCGTCAAGGGAAAGGGTAAGATCTCAAAACACAACGAATATTTCTCAATGAGACTTTGGCTGACATAATGGATGTGTAGGAAAAGGATTGATCATCCTACTTCACGGTGCCCCTGGTGTTGGCAAAACAACGACTGCTGAGGGTGTCGCAGAGAAGTTCAAGAAGCCGCTGTTCCAAATCACATGTGGTATGTATTTGCTCTCCTGTGATTTATTTTTTACCGAAACATAATCACTGACTGTTCACAGGTGATCTTGGTAGCAGTGCAAAGGAGGTGGAAGAGTCACTGCAAAAGACATTCACCCTGGCCAGCAGATGGGACTGCATCCTGCTCCTCGACGAGGCCGACGTCTTCCTTGCCGCACGTGGTCGTAACGATTTCACACGCAACGGCTTGGTTGCTGGTATGTTCCAAACACCCGTCATTCCATGGAAAGTTGTATTATGCTCACTTCCAACACTGCACCAGTCTTCCTCCGCGTGCTCGAGTACTACGCCGGTATTCTCTTCCTCACCACAAACCGCATCGGTGATCTCGACGAGGCCTTTACGTCTCGTATCCACATGACCCTGCACTACCCGCACCTCGAGGTCCTCCCTGCTGTCAAGATTTGCCGCCTCAACCTCGCCATGATCCGCAAGCGTTACGTCGACTCGGGCCGCAAGATCAAGATCGACAATGACGACATCGAGGAACACATTCGTGACTACTGGCGCTCTCATGTCGACGCACGCTGGAACGGTCGCCAGATCCGCAACGCCTGCCAGACCGCACTAGCTCTTGCCGAGTACGATGCACAACCATCCAACAAAAAGTACGATCTCGCCGTGCAGGCAGATGCCAAGGTGCATCTCAAAGTGGACCATGTCCGTCGTGTGTCGGAGGCCTACCTGGAATTCAACGACTACCTCAGGGGCGTGCATGGCACGAGCACCGAGACACGCGCCAAGGAGCTGGGCCTTCGTGCCATGGAAATGTTTGAGGACGACGCCTTCAAGGAAGCTGCAGCCTTCCGCCGTAACTGGATGAGACGAGATGGTGGAGGAGGAAATGGCGGTGGACGCCGTGGCGGTAATGATGGAACTCCCAGATGCCAATCAGACAGCAGCCCCAACCGCAACCGCAGCAGCCGCAACAGCCACATCAACAACCCCAACAGGATCCGCAGCAGCAATACTACCGCCAACACCAAGCAAGTCTTTCCCAGCAAACGGCCTACCAACAGCCGCCGCAGAGACAGTTTGTGCCTGTCGACCAGTACGGGCAGCCATCTATGATGAATCGTCAACCTACGATGGCTGCTACCTACGGCTCCAGCCCACAATATCAAACAGCCTCTGGCGGTGTGCGTACAACGACAACGCAGGCATACACGCAAGGAATGCCGCCGCAGATGGGACAGGGAATGGGCCTACCCATGGGACAGCACATGGGTCAGCATATGGGTCAGCAGCCAGCGCAGGAGGTGCCTCGCTCAGCTCCGTATCCTGGACAGCCACAGCAACCCAACTGGAGCACAACCGCCGGTGCCCAAGAACAGCAGTACCAGGGATCCACCACGTATCGCTCTGAGCCGCCCGCGGGCCCACCTCAGTAAACGGAACAAGGCAAACGCTCAAGAAGCAAACAAAATCGATGGGCAATTGGGACTGCCTGAACACTGTGGTCATTTTATAACAACCAGACTTATAGTAGCAAAATAACAATCTCTCAGCATCAAACCATTTCTATGAGACAATGCTGTACGCGTATTTCGTTTGTTCCGCCGCCCGAAAGCAGACCAGATTGTCTCATTTGCTGGACAGAAGATTTATCTGGCAGCTTTGCCAAATTCAAGACATCGTTAGAAGGCTACGTAGTTGTATGGTGGCTTTCTTTAATTTTATTAGAAAGTCTCCCTCATTCACGAACACCTTCCACATATTGTTCACGCCATGTCAAATGAATGGCGGAGCAGGCTCTCAACTAGATTCCTTCCTCATTTCCGTTTGTCGTAAAATAAAAGTCCGTTTGTTGCGTTGAGACCACTTCACTGGAGAAAATGCGTAGGCGGCCATTGGACCAGATATGGCATACACTCACTCATCGTGCGTGTATATATTCGCGCTATGAGCCACCTCTTGATTTTGTGTGCTGTCAGACCTTCACCTCCTCAGTGCTGAAGCTTTTAACACCTTGACTGACCGGTGAGACCATCCAGATACTCTGCAAAGTATGCAACAGTCTTCCCCAACTTCTCCTTACAGAAACAACAACTCAAAGATATATCTTCGGACCCCAATACCACAATGCCTGACTACGTTCATAAGCTTCCCAGTGGCGAGGAGGTCTGCACCCACCATCTCACATATGACACTTTTGATGCCTGGCACTTGTCCATCATTGTCATCGCAAAGAAGATGGATTGTGTCCACCTTCTTCGCGGACAAGGCCCGGATGCAACGTTGGCCAATAATCCCGATATTGTGAAGAAAGACCACTTGTACCACATCATCATGGCAACTATCCCGCCGGTCATCAAGTTCCTCAAGCAAAATGGATTCGACGTATACGAGACGGAGCCCTTCCGCCTTTTCGGCGCCATTGAAAACGCAATGCAAAGCCGTCATACGGTCAAAATCGAAATGCCGTCCTCTGCCAGCCAGGGTGGAGATACAGAGTGAGCATCCCTGGCATTGTGGCATTAAAATAAAAAGTATGCACTTTGGCTGAACAATAGCGACTAATTTAGGTAATGATAGAATCGACGCTCCTACCGCGACTTCGACGGAAGTTGAATTTGAGGACGACAGTGATATGGCCCCATCTATGTGGTGAATTCGAGAGTGGCGAATATTACATGGATGGAACGCTGGAAGCCGGGCCGTTGGTGCTGTAGAGCCGGTTGTATTTGCGGCCAAAATAGAGTCAAAAAAAAATGGAAGCAAAAGTAGCTCTTCATCTTTGTTGTTAAACAATCCTCCATGATATTCTATTCGAAAAGAGAACTGGCCAGTTGTGGAGCAGTGATGTGAGCAGGTAATTTTGAGGTTGCGACATGAAAAACGATCTCTTTGTCTCGTGATCATCCAGCATCGCCGGACAGAGACCCCGGACGTGTACGATTCTGCTGACTTGGTAGATCTTCCGTTCGAAACTGGATTCAATACTCATTTTCTTGTTCAGTTTCGTGATATACTCGCAGTGAAAATAAAATCACTAGAATTGTAGTATGTAATCTAGAACAATTTCATAAGAACTATCCGTCCCCCTTGTGTCGTTGTCGCATTTAACCTTTGCCATCGGGGCACAAATATTACCTTGATGTCTCTTTGACATATACAACAATGTGTTGTGGCACGTTGCTGTCCAACTCTAACATACAATTTCGGTCAGTTCCCATACGACGTGCCTATACGAGCATGGCCTCCGCATTTTTGTTGTTTCCAAATCTTCGTTTACGAAGGTTGTGCCACTGCTTGCCGTGCACCGTCTGTTGTTTTGACGGCAACATCCGTTGTGACGTGCATTGCGGCTTGTCGGCGGTGAGCCGCCTAATAGGAACCTCTTTTGAAGCCAAGTCCCTGCATCCAATTGAAGGAAGATGAGAGCCAAATCCACAGATGACGAAAAGAGACCTCTTTGTACATTTTTCTACCGTTAAATATGTTTTGCTTCTGTCTTACCTCACCTTGTCCCGGCTTCCCGGTCTCGCAGCCTCTTATGGTCAGTCGTATGGTAGTGCACGGATCGCCGCGCTACTAGCCCCTTTTTCACCTCACTAACACGCGCCAAATCTCTACAATAACAACACAGCCTTCACCTTTTCACACAAAATGGCAACACGAACCCAGTCAAAAACACCAAAAAGAAAACTCCTTCGTACCTCCATCCGCTGTTTCTGGATTGATTTAAGTTCTTAATCTGCCCTTCACTTGCCTCTCTAACGCTCAAGTTTTAATATATGCCGAGGCATCCGTAAAGCGCCAGTCACAACTTATCGGCTTTACCCAGTATGTTTCGACGATGATCCCGCCACTGTACGCCAGGCGAATGTGAACATCTTTCTTTTGGTTGGACATGCCGCATTTTTTTGCCATCTGCTACTACATGTTGTATTTTTGAACCTTCTCCCCCCACTCCCAATACCCCAGTCCTTGTCACCGGATCCCAGCTCCCAACTGTCGGGTCGTCGTTCCCCAGAGTTCAACGTCTAGACTCAGGGACGTACCACTGACACTTCCGCCCCCCACACTTGGTGTCTGGTTGTTACATCGTACCCGGCCGTAGCCTGCCATTTCATTTGGGGTTTTTTGGCAAGACGAGGTATAAAGTGACCATGAATCTCTTTTCTCTTGTCATCTTGGAAAAGTGACCATGAATCTCCTTTCTCTTGTCATCTTGATACTGGTATCTGCAACCAGTGCCGGACAACATTGCCAGCTATGCACCTGGAGCCATCATCAACCATCGCGCACCTCCCTCGCCCATTGCGGCCTTTGGTATCGACCCCGTCAACCTCGAAGCGTCATGGCAAATCTTGTACCGCACCACCAATAATCTCGGGAACGCCACAGCCACCGTGCTGACTGTGCTCGTCCCCGTCAATGCAGACTTCGACAAGCTTCTGTCCTACCAGGTGGCAGAGGATGCACCAAATATCAACTGTGCTCCCTCGTACGCCCTACAGCTCGAGTCCGCTACCGGTGGTACCCTTGGCACCGCCCTGACCCAAGCTGAGCTGCTCTTGGCCGAGGCTGCCCTCTACCAGGGCTGGGTTGTCGTCCTGCCCGATCATGAAGGTCCCAGTGGAGCCTACCTGGCCAATCGCCTTGCTGGCTACGCTACACTCGATGTAATTCGCGCTGCACTGCAGTCAACCAGTCTCACGGGCATTGCCAGTGATGCCAAGGTCGGCATGTGGGGCTACTCAGGCGGTGCCCTTGCCTCTGCGTGGGCAAGGGTCCTCCAGCCAGAGTATGCTCCAGAGCTGACGGGCACACTTCTGGGTGCTGCCTTTGGTGGTACCGTCCCCAACATTTACAACGTCATTACCACCATCAACGGGGGCTCATCGGCTGGCATTATTGCCGCTGGCGTGGTCGGCCTGGCCAAGCAGTATCCCTTCATGGCTACTGGCCTCGAGGAGCATGTCCTGCCAGAATACCAGGCCGACTTCGAAGCTGTCCTCAACCAGTGCTTTGTCGCTGACCTGAACCTGTTCAACGATGCCAACGTCATCAACATGATTGACGATCCCAGCCTCTGGAACGACCCCGTCGTGCTCGAGATCTTTGCCAACAACTCGTTGGAGTATGCACCAGCGCCACCGGCTGGAGTGCCCCTATTTGTGTATAAGGCTGTCAAGGACGAGGTCAGCCCGGTCGCCGATACGGATGCTCTCATCTCGGCCTACTGTGCTGCCGGCACCACGGTCAAATACGTGCGCGACTCGACTGCCAGTCATGGTGGCCTGTCTCTTTCCGGGGCGCCCATGGCGCTAGCTTGGTAGATTGACCGCATGAACGGAATTGCGGCTTCAACGGCTTGCTCCACGACAACAAAGCACTCAATGTTGCTTGATATCGCCACTCTGGAAGTGCTACCAACTTTCTTGATTGACGCGTTAAAGGCATTGCTTGGTGGAGAGGTGGGCCCCACCTTCTTTGGTTAAGAACGAAAGGATTCATCAAGACAAATGTACATATTTTAGTCACCATCGCAGTAGATATATCTGTGAATTTGATGAGCTTCTGATAATACTTCTAGTTCAAACTTTACGTTGGGAGCTGTTTCTGCGAAACTCAAAGTTGTGTTGCTTTTCAACACTCGCGTCTATAAAGTTCGCGATTGGTTTTTTTTTTTTTTTTTTTTTTTTTTTTTTTTTTTTTAAAAAAAATTTTAAAAAAAAAAAAAAAAAAAAAAAAATAAAAAATAAAAAACAAAAAAAAAAAAAAAAAAACAAAAAAACAAAAAAAAAA
>JADHKS010000005.1:1752206-1763690 GCA_019925295.1 Sporothrix pseudoabietina | reverse complement strand
TTGGTTGTTTTTGTGCTAAAATCAAATTTTTTGTTTTTTTAAAAACTCGGTTCTAAAATTTTCGTTTTTTTTTTTTTTTTTTTTTTTTTTTTTTTTTTTTTTTTTTCAAAAACCTTTGAAAATGAAATGAACCAAGTAAAACCGAATCCCGCCTTTTACTTTTTTCTTAAACAAAAGAAAGGCTAAAAAAAAGAAAAACAGTTATAAGGAAAATAGAAGAGTTGAACCTCCAGAAGGAAAAGTATAAGCAAAGTATTGTACAAAAGGTCAGACCACATATCCACCTACAAAACTACCTGTTTATTAAATCACTCCCCTTAAACAAGGCTCCTATACAGAGCTTACAACAAAATGGCCATGCCCTGCGAACTCTTCGACAGGCCGAGAGAGGCAACCGACACGTGCTGCACAGACTGCTTTGTAAGAGCGTTGACGACAGAAATGGCCGCTTCGGTGGTACCGTTGCCAGGGCTCAAAGCGTAAATGAAGCTGCCGGCAGCGCGGAGGTCGGTCAAGCCGGGGTCGCCACCAGAAGAGGCCGAAAGGTCAATGGGCGAGCCCTGAATGCTGGCGTCCTTCAGAGACATTTCAAACAGACGGTCCACACCCACATCGGCGACAAAGGCCGTGTTGGTGGCGGGGCTGATGGCGACCCAGCAGGTGGCAAACTGGCCAGCGATGACACCCTTGCCAACGGTAGAGGCCTTGCCAGCGGAGTCAATACTGAGAACGGCACCGCCAAACGAAGGATCAGTGACAAACACGTCATTGGTGCCCTTGATGATGTCGGCGCCAAACAGAAAAGAGGTGCCGCTGGGCGAGCTGGTGACACCTGTGGAAGCGACGGTGGCAGCAGCTTGGCACGATGAACGGGTGTTTTGGAGAGGGAAGGCAGCCAGGAAGCCAGTGCTGTTAACGGCCGGGTTACCCTTGACTGTGGCGTACAGGGTGGTCTCGTCATCAGAGAAGAAGACCTGGGTGACACTGTTGAGGGGGCCAACAGGAGGTGTAGTCTGACCCAGGTTGAAGGGCCGGAGAGCGTCAACGGCACCGATGCCAGATGAGGAGTAGGGGGCGCAAGCGACACCAGCCTTGGCGCCAGTGAGACCGACACAGACGATCTTGTACTTGTCGGAGGCGGCAACAGTGTTGGGGAACTCGCCTGGCAGAGTGACTGAAGGGCCGACGACAGTCATCTTGGTGGCGTCCCGGGCATCAATGGCCAGCATCGTGACACTGTTGGAGCCGGGGTTGACGGTGAAAAGGTACTGCATGCGATTAGTATATATGGGGGCACATTCTAGTTATGGAGTAACGACGTACTTTTCCTGCAATGGCAATGGCCGACTGGCTGTAGATAGAGTCGGGGCCAGACACCTCTCCAGTCGAGTCAAGACCACTGCCGCCAGTGCCGCCCGTCGCGATGGACGCGCCGTCGGCAACCAGAAGCGACCCATTTTGGGCGATGGGAAGAGCAACAACAGAATTCTGTGCCGCGTTGGACATGATGTAGATGGCCTTGCCGTTGGTGCAGGCTTCGGTGCTGCCACGAGTATCGGGATGGACAGGCGGCGACGGGCGTGCCGAAACGACAGAGGCGACTGAGGCCAATGCCAAGAGACCAAGCTTACTGTAGCAGTGCATGATGGCGATGTTGTGAGGTATTGGAGTGATATGTTGAGGATATGATCAAGCTGTGCAACGAATGATAGTTAGGGATAGAAAGCTGCGATGCAGAAAGAAAGACAAAGAAAGTCAGCTGAGTTGACGAAGCAGACCATATGGTCGTCTTATACTTGTCAATCGGCATGTTGATTTTCCAGATACTTGCCATCGACAGCTTCCGAAGTCCATACAGGTGTCGCGGCAGGCACAGAGCTCTCCTCAATTTCGCCGACTCCAGTTCATCAGAATTACCGAATCAGGAAGTCTGCTGCTTAATCCCATACCGTTGTAGGTTTGGTTCATCTCGTAAAAATTAAGGGACAAAGACATATGGAACCAAGAGGAGACATCGGCTCACACGGCCGGGTAGCTGGGGTGCAACATCCTTGCATCTGGACCTTTTGGTGCTCAGCATGGAGGAAAATAAAAAGACATATCTCTATGTCGTCGCGGACCAACTCGGACACGGACGAAGCGGCAGTCTCGATCCTACTGCAAGGTACGGAGGTGCTGTTATGTTGATGATCCGGGGTGATCAAAATTCCCTATTTGGGACGCAAGTGCATCCTTAAAATGAGAGACCCCGCAGACGTGCCGTGGTCCTGGCAGGATCCGTCCATCCTGTTACATACGCGCCGCGTGGGAAAACAAAGCGTGGTTTTGGGTGGGTCTCGTATCGACTCTCAGAAAATTAAAGAACGTGAGACGGGGCGATAAAAATCGTCGTAAAAACTTGCCATACGGGGAACAGGAGTGTTTGCAATTGCGAAGCTCAACAAGTGAAGCGCCGAAACAGTGCGCTTGTATGAGGCGACACAATACGGAGAGAAAACAACAAAGCAAAAATTGCACTAAACAGCGAACGGCGCGCAAAAACAAGCCTTGACAGTGTGCGCCAGAGGAGAAAACGGCAGATAGGGGTAATCAGAATTGCCGTTTTGGGGTTAGCGCCACGAAATACGGGCGACAAGGTCCACTGTTTTTCCACTGCAGTCAGATTTTAACACCAATACGGAGTATCAGGCGAGAAGATGATCGAAACGATCCAGGGGAACGTGGCTGTCAGAAACAAGGTTGACCTGGCCGCACTCCCTGCATAAACCTGAGATTTGAAACTTGGAACAATCGCAGAAGGGCTTCAAACAAGACATCAAAGCAAGACAAGACACAAACGAACAATCTCAATCAGAATACGACAGCAACGAACAAGCAGCATCTTCACAGCATCGTCCAACTGGTTGATGACGGACACTCACGGAGACTATCACAAAGAGAGCAGATAGCTTGTCATCCTGCATACAGCCTCATTATCCTTGCAAGAGTACGGAGTACAGCACACACCTTCTTCTGGATCCACGAGCAGATTGTCTCGCATCCCACTCTTCTTCCTGCCCAACTTGTATTCCACATCATTCACCAACCCAGCGCTGGCCATCAAGCCAGCCACACCACGAGGCGTCCAGCCCTACCAGGTACCAGCGGAAGACAACATACACAATGCCCAAGAACATATTTCGGGTGTTTAACCCAAAGGGTATGTCCGAGTGTCCCCGCTCATAAGGGGAAACACTTGTCTCTTCTGTCCCCTTCACTCTGTCTTGTGGCTGCCCCGAGCCTATGGTGTCCCAATGCATCCCACAGTAATTGCCCAGTTATACTCAGGTGCATACCTGCACGGCACTTGAAGACAATTTGATTCTATTCCTTCCATTAATGCTAATCTTGCATAGGCACTGCCGAAGACCGCACAGAGAAGCGCCGAGCGCAGTTACGGCAAGCGCAGCAGTACGTCTATATGAGTGAGCTGTGAATGGCTTTACGAAAGCATATGAACTAATAATCGACAGGACATACCGTGAACGGAAGGACCGATATACCAAGGCTCTCGAAGCTGAGCTCGCCCAAGGCCGCGCACGGGAGGCTCATCTCGTCCTCGAAAATGAACGGCTACAAGACACCGTGAAAGAGCTCCGCGCCGCTCTCGCCTTTGCGCACAATCAGGCCAATGGCCATAGCTTCGACAGTGGTGATGAAGTCAACGATTGGCTGAGCCCGTGGTCAAACCAGCTTGCGCCGCCGCCGCCGCCGTCCAAAAACGATCAGTTTGGCAGTTTCAGCAGCAATGAGCACTCGTCAGCCATGCTTCTGTCACCAGTCAGCGGCAGTGATGCCTTCACAAGTACTAATGGCCGCTCACCGGGTTCGGCCGCCCGTCTCGGCGATCTGGACCCCACCGACATCGGCATGGAGTTCGTCCTTACTCTTGAGCAGCCATGCCTTGGCCATCTTCACGGTGATGCGGACTCGCCGCAAGAGTCAAACAACCACGCTCTTACTGTATCCTCAAAGCTTTGTTCATATGCGTCCACGACCACTCCTTCTGCCAAGTCTGCCCCTCATGACATCCTCGAAGCCATGCTGAAGCTGTCGCCCGAACTTGGTCTGCCTGATGCTGGCCTGACACCGGTACAAGCCTGGCACAAAGTGTGTGCTCAACCACAATTCTCACAACTTGAACTTGGAACATTACAAAATCTCGCGACAACACTCCGAGATCTCGTACAGTGTCATGGATTTGGTGCTGTCATATCGCAAGACCTATTTGCGGATCAGGTGGGGTCGTTGCTGGCGGGGGCTTGATTGTGAGTGGAGGCGCACAGTGAGTTCCGGCCTTCATTGTCCGAAATCCGACATGCATTTCATCTTGCACCGGCTCACCGGTGTCTATTTCCCGGTACATCATTTTGTTTTTGTTCCTTTCCTTGCGCAGTTCATTGAGCGACGTTGAGTTTATATTGTTTTGGGCAGTCGCGTTTGGACGCACTTTCCTGATTTGTTGACGGAAACCGGGCGGGAAGGGGGAAGGACGGAAGGAAGGGAGCGAAGGGAACGGCCGATGGCACTTGGACCCTTGATTTTTATTTCGAGCTTAATTCTAGGAAACATTACCGGTTCGGGAAATTCTCAAATTTTTCGCCTTGTTTTCCACAAATCACCGTCTTTGGCAGGTGGTCGCGAAATCAAAACAACGCCGAACCGACCCGCTGTGACTCTTAACTCCACTACTCCGTACAGGGCGAGTAGACTCACCTAAAACCACGACGATTCCAGCGGCCGACACCGGCCGGCAGTTGAAGACCGATAGGGCTTATCGCACGCTAGCGTCTACGCTGCAAAACAACGTCATTTTCACGAGCTGATCATTCTTCAATTCGCGACTTCCATTTCTCCGTGACTCTTTTTTTGAGTAATAGATTTTGTTGCTAAGTGACAACCACGACACGTCGGGATGGCACCACGGCCGCGACAACAACGGGCGGTGCCCTCACCGGCACCGCCAACAACAGAGGAAAGCAACGAGATGTGGCCTGTCGCCAAAGACCTGGCAGTCGCTGTCAAGCTGGTCCTTGTGTCCGACTGGCGACGACTGGTTCGATGCTTCATCTATGTCCCGACGGGCATTTTCGCGATACTCTCCGCCTGCTATGGCGTCGACAAACTACTCGCTTTGGGCGGTGTCTCATTTCCAGCATCTGTTGCCTGTTTAGTTCTCCTGTTCCTGTCGCTTCTGCTCTCGGATATCGTACTCGGCAACCGCAAAACCAAAGCCCTGGTTCAGGCCATCAACATCCCCGGTGGTTGGTCCCTACGATGGCTCAATCTCTTTTTCACACCATCATTTGTGATGCTTCCTCTCAGCCCGCATATTTCGGCAGCAGAGGTTGGCAAGATGATTGCTGTGTTCGTCGTTGGCTTCATCATTATGATGATTGTAACGGCCTATATGACACGGTGGATCCAGCTGTTGACGAGCCCGCCGCGCAAGGCAACACACCAGAGAAATGAGGATATCCGCCGCGATGTTCACCCTGGTGAAGGTGGTGCGGAAGATGGCGAAGACGGAGACGAGGAGCTGACGCCACTTCGGACTGACTTTTCCGTGCGCCCGAGCATGGACGGTATGCCCCTGTTGCCGGCACAATCGCATGCAGCTGCATACATCACCATTCGCGGCCAGAACCTTGACGACCCTCTCAGTTCTTTCAGCGATGTGCCCGTCCAACACTCACGCATCAACCTGCTGAGACAGTCGGCGGCATCGATCATGGCCCGCTCTACACGAGGTGCCTCTGCTAGCGGTACTACCTCACCGACACCGCTCTCCCGGGCCGACCGGTGGGCAGAGTGGTTAGGTCTTCACTCCGACTCACTGCTATTTGCATCCATCGGTCTGTTTATCGGCGTCCCAATTTATTACAGCACAGGCTACGCTATGCCCCTGCAACTGGCTGTCAATGTTCTCATGTTCTTCGGCGCCATGTCACTACCACCCTCTTGGCGACAGATCTTGCATCCGGTGCTGGTGTCGGCTTTTTCAACACTTCTCATTATTTGGCTACTGGGGCGGGTGCATGGACAAGGCCTAGTTGAAACTCTTCATCAATACCGACCGGGCAATACGTATCTCCAGATCTGGTCGTCCACTTCCAAGCCGCTGAAGCCAGGTGCCGGCGACATGCTTGCTAGTGCACTGGATGCAAGCATCGTGTCTTTGGCCCTGCCAATGTACCAATACCGCCACGAACTAAAGCACCACTTCTGGGCCATTGTTGTACCTAATATCGTACTGTCCATTGCATCCTTGTTCGCGTACCCGGTGGTATGCTACCATATCGGCATCAGCGCGGAGCGCAGCTTGTCCTTCACATCTCGCAGTTTGACTCTGGCGTTAGCTACACCTGCTGTGCGCAACCTGGGCGGAGATGCCAACACTGTTGCTGCTGTTGCCATTTTGTCCGGCGTCCTGGGTGTGCTGATTGGCCGGCAGGTGCTGGCATGGCTGCGGATACCAGAGGGTAAGTTCTTCTTCTCACCCTATGGTTTTTTTGGGTTTTTTCTTTTTTTTGGGCTTCTTCTAACTTTCACTTTAGACGACTACGTCACTCGCGGCGTCACATTTGGTGCTAATGCGTCAGCACTTGGAACGGCTCTGCTGCTTCGCGTCGACCCTCGTGCGGCTGCCATCTCGAGCTTGGCAATGGGCCTGTTTGGTGCCATCACAGTTGCATTTTCATCGATACCACCCATGGTGCACATTATCCGGTCGCTCGTGGGACTTTCATAGACACAGCATTGCATTTTTGGACAATACCTTTATTCAAAAGCTACCAATTAACATTGTCCATATTTTCTTCATGTGCCATCCAAGTCCAGTTGACTGCTCTTACTTCTTCCCATATCCCCGTACGTTGCCTTCGACACATTCCAAAGGACCATACACGACTCCCACAGCGACAAGAAGATGCAAATGACAGCACTGATCCAGATTTAAAGGAATGAATTGACGACGTAGGCGTTGAAGAAGCCTAGACTAAAGGTGTAGCCGATGCTGTAGAGCGTGAGTGGCAGCAGAATAAAAAATCCAAAGAAGCCGATGGAAAAGGCCATCCATGCGAGCATCTTCTGAGAGCGGACCTGCTCGGTCGTGACAGCGGAAACAGGAACGATGGGCTCGCGGTGTCAGTTAAAGTGCGACGAGATGGCGTTGCCGTCAGTATCATCATTTATTGTGCATGTCAATTTCGATCCATCGTGTGCATGGCCCGCTGAGTCTAGAGTCCTAAAAATACATCATGCACTATTGCAAACTCCGTGTCCGAAACGCCAGAAGAATACCGTAAGACAATACTCAAATGCCGACATCAACAGGAACGTCAAAAATGCCGTTGCGCCAGGCATCTCGTCTGTAGCTATTGGCCGCCTCTTCGCCAATGCGCGCCTGCGCTTCCTCTGCCTCCTCTCTCCACACGCGCACCAGACTACCAGGTGCATATACTCCGTCAAAGACGCCGGTAGCGCCCTCCTGGAAACCAATGGACACATCCATGTCTGGGTTCTCTTCGACGGATGCCTGGAAGCGGGAGAAGACGGCACGAAGGACCGGCACAATCGTCTCGAGGCTTGAGCCGCCACCAGCTGCAATAGTTGCCGCCCGCAGCCGCTCTCGAGCAAAGACTAGCTCCTGGTTGGCCGTCTGCAGGCTTTCTTGGATGGAGGTTGCAATCTGTCTCTCCAGAGTTGTCCTGAGAAGAGGCCGCAGGATTGGTGTAAACAGCCACGCCAGCCACGAGACCTTGCTCTTGCGAAGGGTAAAGTCGAGATGATGGATGTGCACCCGGACTCTCTTCAACTTGAGCAGACGGTCGGCCGAGCCTCTAACAACATCGACGTCCAACTGTATATCCACACCACGTTCATCAAGGTGGAAGGAGGCGCTGCCCTCGTCGTTGAACCAGAACAGACCAGAGTGGACTCTCAAGACGTAGCCAAAATCTTCAGCAGCCACCGACAGTCCCTTGATCATGATCGTGGCAGAGGTGGCAACAGACGAACCGGTGCCGTGGCGAGCGCCGACATGGGTCTGGTGGATATCCACATCGTTGCGGATCTGGACTTGGAGGCGGTACGGCAAGAATGACGAGGGTTCTGACGGCGACCCATGGAGAGCGGGTGCATGCACATCGCGGTGCTGTCCAGGCTCAAGCACAAGTCCCTCCAACAAGAGATCGACGTCGTTGGAGACAATCTCGAGGCGCGGGATGGGAATGTACTGGATGGCTTTGACGAGACGAGGTACATACACAGACACGGCATCGCTCAACAGGTCAGTGTTAACGTAGCCGTCGGCAGCAGGCCAGAGAATGTCGGCAATCCGAGTCGAGGTTGAAGTCAGAGCGGCCACATCCTTGTCGTCAGCGACGGACTGCAAGGTCTTTTTGACTTGGGCAAACAGTGCATCCAGGTCTTCGCGGATGGATGTCGACGAGGACGTCTGGGACGACGCGAGCTGGTCCTCCAGCTCGGCACCTTGCCTTTTGAGTGCACCCAAATGAGCTTCCGGCTCGTCGAAAAAGGCCGGGTCGGTCAACATCTCCTGCAGAGTCTGGCCGGCAGAACGCACAAAGGTGTCGACCTGTTGGCTGTCACCCTTGGCACGGTCCAGAAGCGCACGGAACTGGGCCTCCAACTTTTTCCAGGCGTCAGGGTCGCCAAAAGCAGTGAGGAAGGACCAGAAGTTGCGCAGAGCCACATCTGCCTCTTCGTTGGTGGTGACCGTTCCAGATGTACCAGGGCCATCGCGAACCTCATCCACTGCCTCTTCGACGGCATCGACGACCCCTTCGGCAGCCTTGACGTAGCCAGCCGCATACTTTTGTAGGAGCAGAGTGAGTGTCGACACCGAGCTGGCGTAGTCGGGCCGCTTCCGCAGTTGACCAACGGCCTGCTTCAATCGACCAAGCAGGCGCTCCCGTGCGCCGTCATCATTGTCCACCAGCTTGGCCGTGACGCTCTGTTGCGCATCGGCGGCGACCTTGCTGGCACCTGCGACGACCTCGTCTGTGACAGCAGCCACTGTTTCCTTGGCGGGCACGGCACCGTCAATTGCCTGCGCACTCTCCACGTTGTCGGCCGGCACTTCAGCCACGTTGTCCGCCGCTTGCTGGGATGCATCGGCAAGCGAGCGTGCTGTGTCCTGGAAGATGTCGCGGCCTACTGCCGTCAAGTCCGACAAGAAGAGTCGGAAGGGTGCATTTGTCAACAGCAGTGTCGTCACAGTCTGTAGGGACTGGTAGGTCGCCGAGGTGTAGCCTGCAGCTTGGCCTGCGCGGAACATGGCCTGGCTCCCAATCCGCCCCAAGTCGTCCGCATCGACACTGACGTCCACATTCAGCTGCGCCTTGCGCACGCACCACGCAAAATCTTGTATCTGGTCACCGCCGTTCTTGCGCTCGAGAAGCGTGATGAACTGGTCAATCCATCTCTCTGACAAGGCAGACAATCGCTGGCCGGAAACGCTGAGATCAGACTGGTGGCGATGGTCGCCGTCGCTCTTCAGCCGCCTCAGGTTGGCAGCAATCTGTGTCGTCGATGGAATGTAGCCGTCGCCAATCGCCCGCACTATTTGGTACGTGTGCAGCTTCTGGTGTAAAGTGCGCTGGTGTTGCGTCTCTTCGTCACCGTTGGCTAGCAGCGGGCGTCGCTCGCCGTCTTCGCGTGCGTCCGCATCGTCGTAGTCGCTGCTCGACCCGCAGCAGTTCAAACCGCAAAAGGACATGTCGGCGGTGTTGTCGTGGGGAAATGTTGTCGCGACACTTTAGTTGAGCTCGTCGAAGCTCCTGTGAAGCTTGGTTTAGTCTTCGTTTGTTTGTGGGAAACAAGGCTGGAAGTTTGAAAGCTGTCGATCGCTCCTGCCTGTTGTGTGTACGTCGTAGCTCGCCGCGGAATGCATGACGTAGTGTTTTGTTGGTTAGTTGCATATCTCGATCTCGTATGCTCTTATCAGATCGTCCCGAACAATAAGGAGGTACTTTGAAATAATGGAATTGAAGCTAAACAGAGCTTTCTCTTTCAACTTGATACGTTGTTCTTCATGTAAGAGACATCTCCGCCCTTTTTACAAGAATATGGAGAACGGAAGGTGCCGCAAAGCGGATGCCCATGGGGCTGTTAGCATCGCCAGATTAAAAACGGCTAAACAAATCCACATGTAAGTTGTTTACTGGGGCGATACTTGCACGAAGCAACAAAAATACGGGATAAAAAATATTGAGTTATTTCTCTGTGGTTCTCAATAGCTACGTGTAATGTTTCATGTTTTTTATTCATTTATTTTGCATTGTTTTGCTGTGCTTCTATTTCCTTTCTTTTTTGATTGCAAAATTTTGTTTGAATCACTTGAGATAAACACACTCCGGATTGACATGGTCAAGCACACCAACCAGCAAAGCCTTGAAGTCAAACATCGAGGACGAAAGTTGGGGCCGAGGCAGTTACAATAGATGCAGGATACAAAAAGACAACCCGTCTACGAAGTCCAACATTGATATTGAAGCCGTGGCTGTTTGGTTTTCATTCTCTTCTCCTCAAAGTCTAGCTGTCCCCGCACGAAACGCAAGGCCCGTTTTCACACTAAAAACGCCTCCAATTGTATGGACCTACTCTACTGCTAGTGTCGTCGCTACTTCAATAACCGTAGCTCGACTACGGACCGACACTCGTAAAAAAGATCGATAATGACCGGAGAAGCTCTATTCTCAAGACGGATATAACATCGGACAAGACACCGCGGTTTGAGTAAACGAGTCGGGAGTCAGCTCGAAGTATGAGGGGAAGTGGTGTTGTTAATTCATTGATAATCCTGATTGATTCATTGGCACATTACGGATCTGGCAAAATGCCGGCCAGCTGGTGAGTTTCTAGCTCGAGTCAAGGAGATGTGGTTTCTACATCCTCGACTCAGAAACAAAACCTTCGTTCTATTCACTTGCCAACACCCGATGCAAATGCGTATCTGAACCTGCCAACATCAAACAGAGGGTGACTACGACTGATACTAGAAAAAAATAGTCGAAAAACGAGCCTAAAGTTTCCAAAGATGCAGCTCATTCGCCATGTTGTTGCTCTCTGTTCTCTGTTCCAACCTGCTCATTTACTTTCCCCGCATATGGGAGACCATATCCATCATTTCCATTGTTCCACTTCCTCCTCAGACAACGTGTATCTGGATAAGTGACTCACTTTAGCTTCAAAACAACTGGAAAATTGTGTCCTATAGAAACTTTCAAGATGACTGCGGTAACGTCATAGGATGCCCGAGGTGAACATGAAGCGGATACAGTTACCCAAGATACATGCAAAGTTGTGGGACCTGTCTATGACCTTGTTTGCGGGGAAACGTCAAAATTCCGGGGTAAGCTCACAGACAAAGATGCGCCGGCGGGGGGGGGGGGGGGGGGGGGGGGGGGGGGGGGGGGGCCG